>CM023402.3:12496055-12611700 GCA_004368105.4 Eucalyptus melliodora
ATGATTGAGAATGGCTTTCTGTGTTGTTTGAAGTGTGTTGTTTTCTTTGATGGTTGGCTTATGGGTGTTGGTAATGCCATCGATATTATGCAATGGTGTATTTACGTTGCTCTCCGTCTCAGTTCTAAGTCTAACGAATGTGCAGTACAGGTGAATTAGCATTTCCTGCTGTGGACAACGAATTAAGAGTTAGTGCAGCAAATAGTAGAGCTTTGACTCTTCTATTTCACTAGAAGGGATATCGATTGCTTAAGATAATCTGGTCTCCATGTTGTTCTGTGTTACCATTTATCTGCATCAATTGTTAATGAGACAGAGAACATACTGAAACACTAGTTAGAGTATTGACATCACTCATCAAGATATAGAAGGTCTTATTGTCACTTTGCTACTTACAGAGTTGAACGTCCCTTCTTTGAACTTTTCAGTTCATATGTCTTTTAAGTGCTATTGCTAGGAAACACGGGAAGATCTCTGAGAGTATCTAGTGAGAAAGACTTTTGCTATCCGTTTCAGTAGTTAAAACTTAACACGATTGACTATCAAGATGGGATATTGCTTTCTTGTCAGTTGCTGGTTCTTAATTATGCTAGTGGGAGTTGCCATCCCCTGCTTTTTTGTCATTTGATGGGTCTTAATTAGGTTATTGGGAATTGACCGTAGAGTATGCACATACATTATAGTTCAAATCTAAAAATAACAAAAAGAAAAAGAAAAAAAGGAACTTATTGGAACCTGGAACCGACCCTGGAACCTGTGACAGGGTAGGTTCCGGGTTCTCAGTTCTAACGGGTAGGTTCCAGGTTCCCAAAATTGAGGAACCTGTACCCGAGGGTAGGTTCCAAGTTCCAGATGGAATCAAACTGGAACCTGGAACTGCTCACCCCTAGGTGCGATCGTGTTCTTGCCGCTACTATTCGACTTCTTCGCCGGCATCGTCACCTGCGATGGCTAAGGTTCGATGTCGTCTATGAAACGGAGTGAGGGAGCCTGAACATGCGCCTTCCTTCGCCATGGATCCCATGAATTGTTCTTTGTTTTTTTCTTTTTCTTTTCCTTTCCTTACTTACTAAATATTAAAGGACTATATGCACTATAAGTCCTAAAATTTATTGCAAAAATATAATTAAGTTCTAAAACTTACAAAAAGTACAATTAAATCTTAATTTTTTTTTGGAACTAAATCCTTAAAATTTATTAAACTGGTACAATTGTGTTCTTTTGTTGACAACCTCAATTTTTCTAATAGAAAATGTTAACATGGAATTTTAAAAAAGTTTCCTCCCTCTTACATGGCATTTTTTTATTAATTTTTTATTTAAATAGTATTAAAAACTAAAATAGCTAACATGTTTTAAAAAAATAGAAAAAAGGGAAAAAAATGGCAGGGACTCACCAATGGCTGCTCCTGCCTCCACCCATCGCCAACCCTAGCCGAGGGCGGCCGGCTAACCCTGGGCAAGGGCCGGCAAGCCTCATTAGGCCTAGGTGAGGCTTGCCCAAATCTAGGCAATGCCGACTAGATCTAGACACCCTCCTCGCCGGTGCAAGCTAGGGCCGGACCGCCCCCATTAGGTAAGGTCGACAATCCCTACGATGGGCAACAACAACAACAGTTATTGGAGTGTCCTTACCTTGGGGGCCCCCCCCCCACCCCCTTTTCTGGTTTTGTTTTTTAAATTATTTTAGCTTTTTTTAAAGGAAAATTAATTTTAAAATGCCACATAGGAGAGAGAAATCAATTTAAAAATACCATGTCAACATTTTCTAATAGATAAATTGACGGTGTTAATAAAATGACTCGATTTAATCAATTTAACAAGTTTTAGGATTTGATTATACATTTTATAACTTAATTGTACTTTTGTGACAAATTTTAAAACTTGTAGAGCACATATCCCTATGTTAAAGGGCCAAAGGCATAAAAAAAAAAAAAAAACTAACATATTCATCCTAAATTTTTTCTGTAAAGTAATAAATCCCAAACTTATACCTGCATGGGCATGGATACCAATTTACGACTTTTTTTTTTTTTTTATGTCACAAGAAAACAATTTAGAGTAAATGTGTCACATTAGGTATAATTTCAAGTTTTTGATATCACAAAAAGAAAAAAAAAGGTCCAGGATAAATATGTGGGCACAATTTGGGGTTTTTCACGACTTTTTCTCAAAATTTAATGGAGAATAAGTGTTTCGTATTAGGCGTCATAGGGCATGAGGTCAGGAAAAAAGGGAACAGTGTCAAGAAAGTTATAGATCTAGTACACTTTTATTAATTCAGTTATTAAAAAATAAAGGAGAACATTGTCGAGAATATCATAAAATTATTGTACTTTTATTAATTCAGTTATAAACATTTTCACTGCGTTGATTAAGTCCCCCAACTTTCCACCAAAGGGGACTCCTGCAACGGGATTTGAATCGGGACATAGTGTGTCGAGAGTTTGAACATTACCAGCCCAGCCAACTCATTTTGGCTATTTAGTCGCACTTCACTACTACATAATTATAGAAAGGCAAATAAAAAAAATTGACGTTTTGCCAGCTATTATAGTCAAAGTCAAAGCATTTCGATCATGTTCGTGTACATATATTTATGCACCAATAAAACGTAGAAACTAGCCCTTAACGAGTCTTTGATGGTCGAGGTCAGGACGCGACCTCGGATGGCATCGGCAACTGCCTCCCCGGTCGCTCGGCATTCGGTACAAATTCATGAATGACTACATCCCTTAAATTATTTCACGTGACAGTATATGAGAGCAAATTGCTTAGCTGAAAAGGGATGACAAAGTGCAGGTCAGTTCCCCCCTAAGCCAATCGAAAAGCAAGCAACGAAATGGCACGAGCTACAAAGGTCATTCCGAGAATTACCATTCACATTGCAAAGATGCAACCCAAAGGGGAAAAAACCACCTTCCTTGCTAGTCATAAGGACGCGTTCATGGAAGCACTTCAAGCATATTATGAGGATAAAGAGCCTCCACATATGTTACACAAGTCTCTCAATCAAAATGTAAAACTTGAAACATGATTTCAAACATCACCAACAATTATAGCAGAGTCGAACATCATAACTGTTAACTTTTCAAAGCAACATAAGTCATAGGAGAAAGGTTTGTTTCATGGGCACTGCACGAGTATAGGCCAATTCTCATTGAGACGGTTAAAAGGGCGAGCTTCGGAACCACGCGAGCCACAACTCTAATTATTGAAAATCAGATCGTTTGGCTTCATAAAAGTCCTATTCACAAGCCCAAGTCCTCCTTTCTACATTTGCCAAAAGAAAGAAAACATTGAGAGAATAAATAAACAAAATACTGCTTCTTTCCTAGTCATGGTAAAGTACCACTCGAGCGTTCACGGAAGCCCTTTGATGATGTAGGAATTGACTGGGAAACTTCAAGCAATTTGCGAGGACTGTCAATCTCTGCGGAATTTGATCCATCAGCCTTGACCTTACGAGGGGCGATGAGCAGCCTATCCAAGACACGAGCCTCCTTAAGGACAAGCTACACCGGGCCAAGCAAGCAGCTCGAGTGGAGATCGCTGGGATCAAACCGAAAGATGTCGACCCGCCTCAAGTGTCGATCCAAGCATTCGAGTTTATTCTTCCACTTTAAGGGTTCCGAGCATAGCTGCGTACCAACGGCCAATGCCTTGAAGTCCATATCAAACTCAAGCTGCGCTGAGGAGACCGAGAACCAAGTGATCTTGATCAGTCTAAAACATAACCCAGATGAACATGCTCATTTTTTTTTTTTTTGGGTCGGCATGAACATGCTCATTAAGTAGACTGTTAAATCAGTGCAACACTCGGGTCTACAGCTAGTAACTAGACCTTCTCATTGGGCGGGCTCGGGCTGGGCCTGCTTGGGCTCAAATCCCTGAGGTCCAAACTTGTAGGCTCGGGCAAGTGGACAAGCATGCCAAGTAGAAAAACATGGGCGGCCGGGCCTGCGCCGCCCATCCGCCACCTTTCTTTCTTTCCCATTTTTTTTTTCTCAGCTAAAAAAAAAAATAGAAATAAGAAAAAATGAAAAATAATTTCAGGGCATTGTGTTATTTATTTGATTAATTTAACCATGAGTTTTATAATACTTTAGTACTTTTCTCTACTGTACGAGAAATTTGTTCTTATTTGATCCTATTAGTGTTTATAACTATAAACTATTCAAGTAAAAATTATTAATAAAAAACACATTATCATTTCTTTCAATAAACATATGGTGGGCCAGGCAGGGCCTGCATTCTTTGTCCAGGCCCAATTCAGCCAAGCCCGGGGGCCCACAGGCCGCCTACCTGTTGATTAAGTCTACTAGTAAGAATATCAAAGTTGAAGGTAGAACACGGGGAGAGAGAAACCTCTAAGGGCACGCATGATAAAATTTTTGTTTCTCAATTTCTCTGTTTCTCTGTTCCCCGGAACATGTTTGGAACAGAAATCCGTTTGGTAACGCAATTTGATTTCTCTATTTCTGAAACAGATTTCTATTTCAGAAATAGAGAAATCGAACAAATCAGAAGCTGAAATTTTTAGCTTCTCAGTTTCTGAAATAGAAATAGAAATAGAAATTTTTTTTTCTCAACTTTTCAATTTAGTCCAAAATATTTTAGATCAATAATATTGAAATAGAAATAGAAATAGTTAATTTACTCCAAAATATTTTAATGATTTTTTAATATAATCATTCTAATCAATATTGATTGAAAATCTTAACCATTAGGCTAGATTGTGAGAATTGAATGAACAAGGCTTCATTTGTTGCACGTAAGAGATTTTATGCATGGTAATAGTCAATTGGTCATATTCATATCTAATGAGTCTTTCTTCACCTACTCTTCCGTGTATGCCAGCCAACGACTCTATTTGGCTAACTATTTTTTTAATCATAAACTTCATATTAAGGCGGTAAAAATGGGTCAAATCATTAGGGTTTCATCCGATTTTTCTTTTATAAGGAAAAGAGATCTAATAAGAAATATGTTGTTCTTGTAAGAGTGTTGATGAAAATATAGATTTTGATAATAAATTTTTAAATAATCCTAGTGTTGATAATTTTGAAAAAAATTGGTGACGATTTTTGAACACGGTGAGGATATTTTTAACAAAATTTGGAAAGAAATTGGAATTAGACTTGAAGTTAGGATTTTTTTAGGAGATTAGACTATTATAATCATGGCTATCATTAGACTTATTTGATTAATGTGAAATCAATTTCGGCAAAAACACAACGACATATTCACTACAATTGAATTTCAATTTTTTTTGCCACGTTGTTTATTTTTCGAAAGAAAATATTACGTAATAGGAAACGTAAGCACATGTAATATAAATTCCATGAAATTGTATTTTCAACTTTTCTAATGTATTAGTATTATTTCGATTATTTTTTGTATTTGAGGATTTTCTATATTATTTTAGTATTATTTCGGCTATTATTTTATATTTGAGAATTTCCTATGTTGTTATCTAATCAATTTCTATTCCTAGAAATAGAAATTTTTTTCGTTATCAAACGGATTGTTTCAAATAGAAATTTTGAGTCGTTATCAAACGGGTTTCTTTGCTCGAAACTTGTCCTAATAGAAATTGAGAAATTGATTTACGGCGAAATCAATTTCTGTTTTGAAATTTTACCATGCGCGCCCTAATTGATCATGATAGCACTGGAAGAGAATTATGAGATTCTAGATTGCATCTAAAAATTTCCAGCTATTTCCACAACAATGAAAAACAAACCAACCCTTTTTGTCATGTTCATAAAAAAGTAAGACGTGCTTGTCATAAGTCGAGGGCATCAGCAGAAATGAAAGGCACGGTAAAGACGGTAGGTATTCGATTTTGTTTTTGTTTTTCTTTTTGGGGAGACTAAATCAGTTCCTCCTTATGATGCTATTGTTCCGTAAATTTTGCGGGCATAAAGGTACAGATAATACTGCATTTACTCAGAAAGAGCTAGTTTTGACAGGAATATACAACTTCTAGAATGGTTGAACCATCTTGATGACCAATTTCTCCACCTGTGGTGAACATTCTATCATGTTCAATATACCATGACATTCCCATGATCGACAATGACTGTTTAGTAAGGGACTTGCAATTAGGAAGCAGAGGACGCAAATCTCCCTCCTCCCAATGTGACAGAACCTGAGCACCCATAAACAGAAAAGAGGAAGAATTGTTGGAATTCTTCTCGTTCATTACATACAAAATCTGCAGAAACGATAATCCTATTACAGGATCTAATTTTCAGAATAAACCAGGATTTACACCACAAACGAAGCCAACCATTACAAAGCCACAAAAAGAAGGTATTGCCACCGCTTCACGAAATCAGGACCTACTACCACACAAAAAATCACTGCAACTTATGTCACCATTCAGGGCTATGGAAGAATCGATAGGGGTGTCAAAAAGCCCTTGGCCCGATAACCCAAACCATTTGTGGCTCAGAACATTTATCATTTGGTTTTTCCAAAGTTTGGGACAGGGAAAACACAGAGCTGAAATGGGTCATTTTTGTGTTTTGGGTGAAGATCCGAGCCAACTTGCTAATTTGCCTGTGAATGGACAAGATTCTGAAGGGAGAAAAAGGCGACAGATTCAGACTAAGATCCGACATGTTAGCTTTGCCAGAGTGATAAGCATCTGATCCTAGTCGGCAGTTATCAACTGTTGAATACAAAAAGGGTAGGACATGTTCATGATAGAAAGAAATTAGGAAATTTGCACAAGATCCCATTGTTGGCTAAGTCGCGTATATGTGGCAACAACATTACATAGTACGAAACTTTTCCAGTTCATGTCCTTAAGGAAACAGATTCTAACAATCCATGAACATGACAGACCAGGGCTCCAGAGCTACCTAAGCATGTGCTTCAACATGTCCAGACATCAGTCTGCTATCAGAGCTCATCATTTAACAATTCATCAATCATCTCCACTTCTTAATAGCACAAATCTTGTGGTTCATCCACCGATATAAATGTGAAGTCGAATCTAACATCTTGACTGAGACTAAATTCAAAGGCAAACCTCAAGCAGTACCAAATCCCCACCTGAAGGCACCAACACCCAAATATAAATTTAGTGGCATTGCGCAGCTCCCGAAGAATACCCCTCGCCAAGTTGCGCGGCCATTTGTAATAATCAAACCGATTGCCGCCATTGATACGAAGAAATTGAACTCGGCCTCGGGCAATCTCAACTCCATCCTGGGGAAGTTACCCAACAGGCGCAGCGTCTGCAAATGAGGAGCTGAAACCCTAAGAGAGGCCCAATTGATGACGCCGCCCGATGACTCGAACCCCATTCGGCCACCGCACAGTCGGAATTCCACCAGCGAAGGGCGACCGCGGAGGGATCGCGGCACCGGATAGAGATTTCCAGTGGGCAGGAGCTCGAGGCGCAGGTCTTTGACGCGGCACGCGGTGGCGAACCGAAGCCAAGACTCGAGCTTGGACTCGAGCTTGGAAGTGAGGTAGGGGAGATCAAGGTGGAATCTTGCGACGTGGGTCGAGGAGCGGAGGTCAAGGACCGCGTCGACGAAGGAGCAGAAAGGGTCCACCGGCGAGAGCCCGCCGCCGCCGCCGCCGCCGCATGTGAGGGAGAAAGCGAGGGTCGGGATGGCGTCGCAGAGCGCGCGCCACCGGGTCGACACGACGCGGGTCTTGAAGACGTCCCTCGGGGGCAAGAAGGAGAGGATGTGGTGGATGATATGATCGGGCAAGAAGCTCGTGCCATCATCATCTTCTTGCTGCTGCGGCTGCCGCCGCTGCCGCGCTGTCGCTGCTCTACTTCTTCGCCGGTATCGTCGCCGGCGATGGTCAAGGTCCATTGTCGTCTGTAAAGCGGAGTGAGGGAGCCTGAAAATGCCCTCTCCGCCATGGATCCTGTGAATTGTGTGCTGTCATTTTTTTCTCATTTACTTTTTTAAATGAATTTTGTACACGTAAAAAAAACCAATCTGCTACTATAGATTGTCCAATCTGGTATCAAAGTTGACCATATATGTTGAACTCCCAATTGTTCGGAGACTCGTACTTTTCTACCTAAGTATTTGATTGTCTAGGATTCAAACTTTTCTTCAATTGTCTTGATGGAAAAATTACATGTACTTTTCTATTGTTGCCTTTTAGAACAATAAGTATTGTCTATTAGCTGTACCTTTCTATGATTACCTAAAATGAGGTTTTACTTGATTAGGACCTAAACATTTCTTCGGTTGCCCAGCATTGCTGCATAGATCATTTGACTAAGACCCGAAGTTTTCTTTGATCATCTTAATTAGACTAAATTTGGAGAAAATCTTTAGGAACGGCTCGACCGAATTGAGTGTCAATGTACTTGAGAGGAAATACTTTCGCAATGAAAAATATTCAAAGTGTTGGTTGAGATATACTTACCTAGTGACATCTCTGATTCTTGGGGATATGTCTCTTGTAAAATTAATTACGGGAGAAACAACATGCATTCATGGTCATGCATCAAATTTGATCAATGACAACTTCTATGAAATTTGCATTATAGAATTAATTTTTTTACAATAAAAATATTTGTAATAAATTTACCTATGTTAGTTTCGGTTAAATTGAATCAATATCATGAAGAATCATAAATTAGTACACCTATGATAAACATAAGGTAAAACTATAAATCGATATACCTATCAATTGCCCAGTGCCATTCAATTCATCAACTTGATTGAAAAATTTAATCGAAACCATCGAAGGTAAATTTATTACAAGCGTACCGATTTAGGGTTTTTGGTGGGGTAAAAGATTAGTTTGGAATAAATTTATTACAATTGTACCTATTTGGGATTTTTCGTGACATTAAACCTATTAAATATCAGAAAAAATTGCTTTACTTTTTATAAATCAAATTTTCGACCATAAAATAAATACATTCATGAGTAATTGATATATTTAAATTTTTAGAACAAACAACGGTTATATTATGAAATTTTAAATTATAGCAAATCTCATGAATTCATCACCTTTTCATTATTTTTTTATTTACTAGGAAAAAAAAATATTGCTAGCAGGTATAAGGAAACTTAAAAAAAAAATTAAAAGGAGAAAAAAAATCTAATTGCCAATCGTTCAAGGGTAACTCCCAAATTTTAGCACTAATTACCATACGTTTTGATAGCATAAATTGACAATTAATTGCCATAATTAGCCGCTAATATTCACTTTCCTTTCCTATGACTTATTTTCCATCTATATTGTCTCCACGAAAAACTTTCCTTTCTTCTTTGGTCTCTTTCTGTTAATAATTTACTGTCAATTAACAGTAGTTTCCTAATTAAGTATAAAGATTTGGAAACTATAACAAATATTGAAAATGAGATAAATCTATTTAAGACATTTTTTTTGGCCTAAGCATTTAATCATAATCCAATTAATGCAGGTTGACCTTACTGGGGAATACGGAATGACGGGAATATATTCCCCGGAAGACGTACATTAGAAATAATGGATGGATCTTAGTTAGTCGTTTTAGGTAATAACTCTATAAACTACGGTGGAATCAGTACAGTCTTGTTTCAAATTCGATACTATTAGTATAGATTCGGGGAAACAAAACTAGAAGTTCGTTGAGAGATAATATGTTAAGAAATTTCAAAACTGCTTGGAATAACTAAACTCAATTAGTTTGGTTTCAATACATGAAAAGATGATTTTTTTTTTTAAATGTCCATTGATATCTACATTAGCATTTATGTATTTATTAAAAGATTTTGTGCAATACACATGTTTATACATAATAATTTCCAGAAATTGTCGTACATGCTGGGCACCATCACATGTATTACTTTGGAGTGCCGAATATATCAAGTGCCAAAACTTGATGAGGGTGGATATTTAACTTTTAGGTGCCAAAATTTTTAAAAGGTATATTTAAGTGTCAAAATTGGAGAAGAAACGAACATTTAAGGTGCGAATGATAATCAGTTTGATTAAAAATTGATTTCTGAAATAGTAATAAATTTTTCAATTTCTATTCCTAGATGAATTTCTAAGCAAAAATACATGTTTGATAACAATACAAAAGTTTTCCCTCCCGGGCAATGAGGGACAGTGGTGGACGACAACTCGCAGTGGCAACGGTGACCGGCGGGGGGCAGTTGGGGAGGGGACAATTGTCGGTTGCAATCGGATAGGGAGCGGCAGCGGCGATCGGTGAGGGCCAATGGGGGAAGGGGCAGTCGACGATAGTGGGCGATCGTTGGCTGGGGAGCGATGGCGGTAGGGGGTGACTGGCAATGGTGATTGTTGGCGGCAGTAGAGAATGGCAAAGGTGATCGTTAGCAGCGGCAGCAATTGGTAATGGTGGCGACTGGCAAGGGTAGCAAGAGAGGGAGCTGTCGGCAGTGGCTGGCTAGGAGGGCAGCGACTAGTAGCAACAGCTTGTGGGGGTGCGTAGATAGACGGTGAGCGGGGACAGTGGGTGGATGGTTGGCTAGTAGCGAGAACTAATGATAAGAAGAGTTTTTGTTTCTCATTTATATTCCACAAATAGAGAAATATAAAAATTTTACTTGTCATTTTAGTTCCAAATATATTTATGGATTAAAAATTTATTCCATAAATAGAAAAATGAAATTGTTTACTAAACAGATTCTTGTGTCAAAATCAAGTCTGAAAATAGTTCTAGAACAAAAATAGAATAGTTATTATGTACGCCTTTAAGTGTCAATGGCTAGAATTTCTAGCCAAACTACTGAAGTGGCATTTTCCGATGACATTTTTCACTGACGTGACAATTATTTAAAAAAATTTATCCACGTGGACAAGGCGAACAATGTCACTAAACAACGTTATTTTAGAGTGGTTGATAAATGACGTAGTTTAGCATATTGAATCAAGCACTATCTCATGTTCGTTGTCCACCTTACGCTCGTTGTCCTTCTCACGCTCGATTCTTCATGCTGGGTCATCGTTCTCGCTAAGACTTCGTCATTGCACGCTGTTCACTCACGATTGCTCGCCGATCGTTGTTGTTGCTGAGGTCAAGGTGCTGGTCTTGTAGTAGCAGCACACCACCATAATGGTGGCTGGTGGCGGTTGGTGGTCATGGTGACTGGATTTAGGGTCTTTAATTTGGGAATTTTAAGGATTTTGGCCGATTTAGGGTTTTTAATATGAGGGACAGAGGAGATGACATCATTTTACATATTGATTGTTAAGTAGACATTCCGGCGAGTTACGTACATCATTTTTATTATTAAAATAAAGTCACGTTAGATTTCCGGCTAGCCTCGTTAGTGTTGGTATTTTTTTTTTTTTTTGGTAAAGAGGTTAGAGTTGGTATTTAAGGGCGCGCATGGTTTCATTTCTGTTCCTTTTCTGTTCCCAGGAACAGAAACAAAAAAAAAGTGTTTCTGTTCTGGGGAACAGTTTTTGAACAAAAGAACGCGTTTGGTAAGTGTAAAAAAAAACTGTTCTTGGAATAAAAAAAGAATAGAAATATGTTTGGTAACTGAAGTCAATTTCTGTTCCTAGAATAGAAAAAGAACAGAAACACGTTTGGTAAACGACAAAAAAATTTCTGTTTTTTTTTTAAATTTTTTAATAAAGTTTAAAATTGATATTAAATTGTCATTCTTATGAAATGCTCATTAATTTTATTTTGTTCATGGTTAGTGAAGACAAACATTTTTAGCATGATCATATGGCATATTTCGTAGAAAATTTTGTAATTAAAGTTTGTATCTAGTAAATTCAAGTACATTTTTTTTTATTTTTTAGTTTTAAAGCATATAATAAACTTGATATTGATTTATTTTACCAAAAAAAAAACTTGATATTGATTTCTCATTCTCATTAAATACTTATAAATTTAATTTTTGAAAAATGGGGTGTGAAATGAAAATTATTTTCAACATGCTCATATGTGCGCCCTTAAACGAAAATTTCATACATCTCAACATGAACCTTTTCATACATAACATCACAATAATTGAGTAATATAGTTCATTGTTCAACTACATTACAGTGAATACGTAAAAGCAATATTACAAAAATCAACAAATCTCAGTCATATTGTGATCCCTTGCCATTTTATTTGCAATTCTTATCCTAATGCTGTTCATCCCATATGACTGCTCAGCCGATGTATCATCTGCAACTTCCCCTCCTGTAGGTCCAAATGGATACTCCGGATCTCCATACATGGAAAAATTTCTGTCTATCCTATCTTGATCACGAATGTAATTATGAAGAGCACAACATGCAATTACAACAAGTGCTTGCTTCCGAATTGTAAATGGAGGCATATGTCTCAAAATGGTGAAGCGATTCTTTAATGCCCCAAATGACCTCTCAATTACATTTCTTAGTGAAGAGTGCTTATAGTTGAATAACTCTTTTGCTGTTCTTGGCCGTCTCCCACTCCCTCTATATTCGTTGAGATGAAACCGTTCCCTTCTAAAAGGAGTTAAAAATCCCGGAAGTGCTGCATAACCGGAATCTGCCATGTAGTATTTCCCTATAACATGATATATAAAAATTTGTTATGATAGTAAACCATAATATAATCACAAATGTCAATATAAACAAAGTAAATATCGGGCGGTGGTCGGGGAAATTGCAATTGAGGAGTTTCGAATGTTTCCGAAAGCACTCGACAATCATTGGTAGATCCTTCCCATCCAGCATACACATAAGTAAATTTCATATCAAATGAGCAAACACACAACACGTTCTGTGTGGTAGTCCCCCTCCTGCCTCGAAATCGAACCTGCTTAGACACCGAGACAATAGCATTTATATGGGTGCCATCCAGAGCACCTACGCAGTCCTGTCAATTTAATATCAATCTAAGATTATAAAAGATTATGAAGTACATGTATTTGATGATATAAAGTTGATATAGAAATCATACTTTGAAGTAGCATTTATGCCTAGGATCCATAAGAATTTCTTGAGGGATGACATCAAAGGACGGTGGTTTGATTATCTCTTTTGAAAGTTTGATAATTGCTTTCAACACTTTGCTGAAATACTTGCTGATTGTTTCTCCAGAATGTTGAAATCTCTCACATAAAATTCTATTTGAGCTACCATGACAAACCATTGATAAGAATATCCCAACTTGTTCGTCTATTCTAATATATCGACTATCTTTTAACCAACCTCTTACTCTCACCAAATCACATAAATTCAGAAAAACATGCCTCTCCATCCTGAAGGCTTCATATATCCTATCTGAATGTCTAGTAATAATCTCCCTTATCCATTCGGATCCTAATAATTTGCTGTCCCTAATTGGTTTTATTGTATGCACGGACGCGTCAATGACAACCGTGCACAACCATACTAGTAATACGGCTATATCATCCTCATCCAAGACTTGTTGAACTTGTTCTACCTCTTCACTACATATACTATCTGATCCCTCTTCCATAGTATCTATATCATCAGAAAAATATAAAAACATCAATAACATAAGTCATAGTTCCAATTGAAGATGCCATTACATATAAGTAGGAAGAGTCTCAACACTTAAAACGACATATTAAAAGATAACATAAATAATACAATCTCTATGTTACCCCACTCAATTCATAAATCTACTAAAGATGATAAAGAAGTCAAATTCTCCTTTTAGGTGTAGATTTAATGAAAGCCACTCTCCACGAGGCACTATCGCATGCCCGATCCATTGCTTTATTATAAAAATCTTGGTCTATCTCAGGCATAGTAAGCAGAATATCCATCACAGCAGCGACGGAGAAAGGATCTTCAGGTGATGGCATAACCCCAGAGGTCGCAAAGGCACTACCGGATTGACTGGACTTAACTTTCAAAAAGTCTTGGATAGCTTTGCAAGTGTCATTAATACTGTTTTGGGTACTCCTCCTTCTCCTCTTAGTAGTTGGAGTCCTATCCAATTTGTGCTTTCCACGAGCTGAAGTTCCAGCATCTTCTGGTGTAAAGACTCTCTCATCAGTGTGTGATCACCGAAGTCATCTGTATGGCCACCACCAGCATCACCATAGGCATTGCCACCACTGTTGTCACCATATGCATTGTAACCACTGTTGTCAGCACCTACATTGGCATCACCAGTGTGATCTTCCTCCGACCCCGGCCCATCTTCAGCAGTTGCAGTGCCATATTCCCCAGTAGCATATGTACCACCAAATACAATACAAAGCTCGGGATATTGGGGAAATCCATCATTCCTGAATTTTGCCCACTCTACATTATCCTACAATTTTGACAATAATGACATTTGAGGTATATAATCATACATTTTAAAATTAATATACATAATGACATCAAAATGATCAAAAAGTTAAAAAATATACCTTGATGTGATCTTCCCATACGCTTGGATCGTCGACAGAAACTCTTTTATTGACACTATCCCAATCGAATCCAGACTGAGACATAAGTTTTTGAAAACTGCTATACTGTTTTCTCAGTTTGTTTAGCTTGTTTCGCATCTGGATCATGCTATATTGGCATCTTGTCTGTCTAACGAATTCAGTATGTATATTCCTCCACCCTGCCTTATTGAAAGTTGAAGTGGTCCGATTTCCCTTTTTCACCTCATCCACCAACAAACCAATAAATATGTTGGTTACAGACTCGGTCCACTTCGCATTGCATGTCTGTCTCTCAGATGTCATTTAATCTTTCATCGGTTGAGCAACATATGAGTTATGAGTTAAATCAATAACATAATCCTATATATGCCAAACACAAAATCATTCTCAAGAGATGCAAGCCAAGTAGACTATATAATGAGAAAACTGAAAATTGTTGAACTAACTTGTGTGAAATAGATCATAAGTTGCATTTTCTACTACAAGAAGTACATAATAATGCTACATATAGAATGCATCATGAAATTCAGCCAACACAAGGCAGCATTACCCTTGGTTATACCTTCTTACGTTGCCGCACAACCATGCTGCACCCCGACTTCAGCTGAATCTCCCCCTTGGTGGTGAAATCGTCCTTCAACGCCCTCGCCACGTGCTTCACCAGCCTGTCCATTCCACATCACCATGAGCAACAAAATAACAATCGAAGGAAACCACATCACCAGCCTATTCATTCAACATCACCAGCCTGTCCACCTCGCTAGAGCTGCAGCAGCTCGAGCTGCTGCTCCAGCGAGCTGCTGCTGCAGCAGTTGTTGCTTGAGCTGCTGCAGCAGCTGCTGCTCGAGCTACTGCTCCAGCAGCTGCAGCTCGAGCTGCAGATCGATCGAGGGTCAAGGGAGCTACAGCTCGAGCGAGGCTCGATCGATCTCTCGCTCGAGCTCGCAGCAGCTGGAGCTCGAGCGAGCGAAGGGGGAGCTCGACGAGCTGCAGATCGAGCAAGCGTTGCTCCCCTTCGGCGTGGCAGATCTGGGCGAGCAACGCTTGCTCAAGGGACGGCTCGCCGCGCCGAAGGGGGAGCAGTGCTGACCGGAGAAGGAGCGTCGAAGGGGGAGTGACGCTGACCGGAGGAGGAGGGCCGAACGGGAAGCGACACTGACCGGAGGAGGAGGGCTGAACGGGGAGCAACGCTGACTGGAAACGTACCTGGAGTCGCCGGAGTGAGGAGTCGCCGGAGAGTCAGCCGAGTGGGAGCCGCCGGAGAGATGGGAGAGACGCCGGAAAAGGAAGAACGAAGCTTCAGCCGACGAGAGGAGCGACGAGCACGCACGAAGGAGAAGAGTTCGTCTTTGTTCCGATTTTGTTCTTTTGTTCCTTTGGTTTTTGTTCTTTTGTTCCGTCGAAGAAGTGTTTCTTTTGAAAAGAAACAACTTTTTTATGTTTCTTTTTTCTGTTCTTATTTCGTTTCAAAAACAAAAAAAGGAACAAAAACGCAACCAAACGCGTTTCTCTTCCTTTTTTGTTCCCGGGAACACTTTCCGTACAGAAGTGTGCCGGAAACGTTTCTTAGAAACGTTTCCATGCACGCCCTAAGTGTCCAATTTTTTTTAAAAAAATGACATTTAAGTGTACATTTAAAAAATTTTGACAGTTGCAGCGTATTTTTGCCTATTACTTTGGCATTGAGTTATCGATATTAAATTAGACTATCCTTGATACCTTAAATAATTATAGTATTGATGGATGCCCATAGGCATCGAGTAGTATAGGTAGATTATGTAAAACGATGTGTATCGATCGATTTCAATGTACTTGTAATTTAATAATAATGAACAAATTCGAACATCGATGAAAATTGATAACTTGAGCCGCTCAAATTGCCATCCATTTTCTCTGCATAATAAAGCAACCTCAAAAGAGGGTTCTACCTCAAACTTCGACACATGAAAAGCTCATGTTTTTATGAAGTGAATCGTACAGTATAATGTCGAACAAGGGGTGAATTGTGATCTAAAAGATCAATTAAATTCCTAACATTTAAATCATCATTCCTTAAATCTCTAACACTTTCTAAATTTAATGTAATTTTTTTGCTTATCTTAATTTTTCTTATTAAATGAAATAGTTGAGCTTATTGTTCTAAATAGACCAATCCTTCAAATGTTTATTTTAAGTTATAGTTATTTTAACATTTTCACATTATACCCAAAGCGTGTGCCCTTTTACTGGCATAAAGAAATGCAGTGATTTCTACGTTTACATCGTTTTATATTTTAGAACAAAAGCAAGTGAAATCTATGTAAGAATAAATTGGCTGGATTCCATAACTATCCATTGCAAGGGGATTTTCATTTTTTCCCTTCTCACGATATATAAAGAAATTTGATTTCATTAACTCCATCCAACTTAACAAATGGAAAATACAGATAGTTTTTAGGACTTGATTACATCAATTTGATAAGTTTTAGAACTTAATTGTACTTTTTAAAAATTTTAGAATTTGATAACAAATCTGACTAAACTCAACTGCAATAATTGTCCGGGGACGTTAAAAAATGATGCGGGCAAAATATCTTGTTGCCCTTGTGGATGTGTACGGAAAAGTGTAGCCAATGAAAGCAATATCAAAGTTCGTAAAATACAACTAGTGTTAATGTTTACGTGGGTGTCCACATTGAAAAAACCTTCAGCAATGACATCCTTTAACGGCCACGTCGGTTGGAATTGGAGGGATTTGGTGTCCAAAGGACTTGATTAGAAAATTTTTGAAAGTAGAAAGACCAGATTAGACAAATTAAAAATAGAAAATGGGCTTTGTTTGTTAACTATGACCATTTTGATCCACTAGGAAAGTGGTTATGGTGCATTTGTTTCGCGAAAAATGAATAATTTGGATATTTTCATAATGATTGCTTATATCATTTACAAAAATAAATGAAAAAATTTCATCATCTTCAAAATTGTTTAGATATAAATTATTATTGATAAAGAAATTTTTTCATTGATTATTATTTCATGCAATATAAGTCATTATTTTTGAAAAAAAATATTCTCTATATCATTTATTTTTTCTCGAAATAAATGGAATATTGATTTTCTTTTCGTTGTTTTTAGTTTCAACTTGCCCGTAATAATTATTTACATTCGGAAAAGGGGGGTCGTAGCTTATTGTAATTTAGTATGTACTGAAAAGCAAAAGAGGAATGGCATTTTGCCCATCATGAACGTAATTCATCGTTTCTTCCATATTGGGCTTTGTTTGACAGGGCAATCATGCGAAGAAATATACACGTTAAAAGTATCAAACATCACTTATGCACAAGATTTCTTTATATACTTTTTATATACATGTGGTCCTCCTCCATCTATTAGTGTAAGTTTTTGGATTACACATTTTACTATGGAAGCAAAGCTAGATTTTGTCCTAATTTATTCCTTGCATGTAGTCTTTTGTTCGTGGAATTCCAAATGTTGTTACTGTTGTGTCTTGCATGCTAGAGGGGATGTTAAAGGGTTTCACATGTTATCTAACAAGGTTTATACGCTTTTTATATATACACGATCTCTCTTCTTATATTATATTAATTTTTTGGGTGAGACATTCCTACATTATATTCTAAAGGGCAACGTCAGCTTTTATTAGGAGTAAAGTAAAACAGTTTGTCCAGAATTTCCACCTTTATATTTTGCTTAGTAGTGGATTTCGCGTGTGATGCACGGTTTTAAATATAATTCACTTGAAACTTCTTTTGGGTAATATATATTGTAAAGATCACTATAAAGAAAAAAAATATGCAATTAACAGATGCCGCTTATTAAGAAAATTTATATGTTTCAATCTGATATATATATATAAAATTGAAATAATTTCAGAAAATTAGTTAAGTCCACATGTCGAAATACACCTAAACCAAAATTGAAGTACAATTAACGTTTTTGTTGGCTCAAGCTGGGCCTGCTTGGGCTTGAACCCCTGAGTTCCTGCCCAAGCCCCCCATCGGGCCACCTTTCTTTTTTTCTATTTCTAAATTTTCAGCTAAATAAAAATAGAAATTGGAAAAAAATGAAAAATAATTTTAGGACTTTGGTGTTATTTTATTTCATCACTTCACCTATGAGTTTTTACTATTTTTTTCTACCGTACAAGAAATTTGGGTTTATTTGATCCTATCAATATTCATAAGTATAAACTATCTAAGTGAAAATTAGGGTAAAAGGAACAAAAAACCCTAAACTATGCCAATTATGGGCAAAAGTACGCTTCAAGTGCTAAAAGTTGGCACAAAGGGACCGATTAAGTGCTAAAAGTTATGAAAGTGATACTTAAGTGCCAAAATCGGAGAGAAATTGATCACTTAAGTGCCATTCCGACCAAAATTTGGCAAAAATGCAGACGTAAGCAATTTCCGGCGAAGTAAGTACAAAATGGTGTCGTCTTGCATGCTAACGTGATCAAACAATGCAAAAATGACGTCGTTTAGGTGCTGACGTGGTAAAAAAATAATAGAAAATTTAATTTAATTTAATTAATTTAAAAAATTTAAAAATAATTTTTTTTAATATTAGAAAATGAAAAGAATTAAAAGAATTAAAAGAATTAAAAAATTAAAAGAATGAAAAAATTAAAAAAATTAAAAAATTAAAAAAATTAAAAAAATTAAAAAATAAAGAAAAAGGAGGAGGTGATGGCGGCAGCTGCAGCCACCTCCCCCTTTTTAAAATTATTTAAAATTATTTTTTATTTTTAAATTTTTTAAATACATTTAACTTTAAATTAAATTAAATTAATTTTTATATTATTTTTTTACCACATCAATACCAAAACAATGCCGTTTTGCATTTGCTTTGCTGGAAAATTGCTACGTCAGCATTTTGGTCGGATTTTGGCACTTAAGTGTCACTTTTGTAACTTTTGGCACTTAAGTATTCATTTATGCCAACTTTTGGCACTTCAAGGATCTCGATGTCGCCCATTATGACACATCTATCACATTCTTTTTTTGGTGACATTAAAAGCACTAAACTTGTACCCATCTGATACATTTATCCCAAACTTGTATTATATGACACATTTATCTTGAATTTTTTTTTTGGTGACCTAGGCAACCTCCACGCACCGCTTCGTGGCGGAGTAAACCCTGGGGGGAAGTAGAGTCACCACCGCCCTTGTTCTCCGGGTAAGTCAGCACGACACCGTTGGGATTCGAACGCTGGACCTTTTGCTAGAGGAACAACGCCCGAGCCAACGACGTCGCCATGCTGGGTGGTTACCTTGAATTTTTTTTATAACACTAAAATTCCCAAATTTGCATCCATTTGACACATTTACTCTAAAAAATTGATGTCATAGGTATAGATATGGGGTTTTGGGTACAAAAAGAAAAAGTTTACGATAAATTTGTCATACAGATATAAGTCTAAAGTTTTCGGTATTACAAGAAAAATGTTGGGATAAATTTGGCCCTGTTTGGTTCAGCATTCCCAATAGGCTTTCAGCTCCGAAAGTCCTTTGGAAAAAAATTTAGGTGTTTGGTTTAGCATTTGGAGGTGTCCTTGGCCAAATGTTGGCCTTTGAAATACAAGTCCACCTCTACTATTCATCCGTTGATTTCTTTTTTTTTTTTTTAAACCAATCATCTTCCCCACACCCCAACCATCGTTGACCAGCGAGGGAGTTTCATCATATTTTATTATTGTTTTTTAAAAAAAATAATAAAACCCTTTGCAAATGTTGAGTTCACCTTTTTTTTTTTGTCATTTTTATTTTTTTAACAATTAATAGCCCAACTTTTTATCAATACACTAGAATTATCATTAATTAATGAAGATGATTAATACTACAATAATTTAAAAAAAAATATTCAAAGTTGAAAACAAACCTAAAAGAACCCTAGGTCAAAAGTTGAGCTTTGCATCTAATCTATAATCAAATTCTTTTAATATAATTTTTAAATAAATTTACTAATATATATCTTTTACATTACTCTCAACATGAAAATGTAAAATGTTATATAGTCATTGTTTTTTTTTTTTTTACAATTTTAAAAATACTAAAACTAAAAAACTTAATTTGGTCACACTAAAGGGCTTTTCAAATATATGTTTACCAAACAGTCTTGCATTTCCCTAAAGCACTTTTCAATTATAGTTTACCAAATAGTCTAGCATTTCAGAAAACCCATTTACCCCAAAGCTATTTACATTCTCCCAAAGGCATTTTCCCAAAGTTGAACCAAATGGGCCCAAAATGTGTTACAAGAGTACAAGTTTGGAGTTTTTGGCATTACAAAAAAAAAAAAAAATTAAGGTAAACAATGGATAAAATTTGAGATTTTTTATGGCTTTTTCCTTTAAAATTATTAATAAAACACATGTTACATTTCCTTTCAATAATTATATGGTCAGGCCAAGTAGGCCTTGTGATTTTTGTCACGCCCCGAACCCTAGGTACGCACACATTCCTCGGTGGTTGAATAAAATGCGACGTTCTAAGACGCATCATCGACTCATTCGTTTTATGAACATGTGGAAGTGAACTCATAAACCCCAAACAACAAACAAATACAGGGATAGTGAAAGCAGGATGATCAATTTTCACAAACCACAAACGAACCGAGATAAACCTACAGGTTTAAAAACAAGTCTGTTCCAAAAAGAAAGCCCTAGGCCACCTATGCTCTCTGCCTTGGGCTTCGGGTTTTCCAATCTACGGACCTAAAAATATTAACTCACAACGGGGTGAGATAAATATCTCAATGAGTCAAAATCCTAAACCTTGATTAGGACGCAAATTCACCTCGAAAGCGGTCCTAAGCACACACCACACAAAACTCACCTCGCCTTGGCAAGTCCCTGCATGTTAGCTCATCACATATAGATTGTAGATATCACAAGCACGATTAATAACCGAAACACGTCAATTTTCATATCTCAAACAATCACAGGGTCTCGATTATAAGGTAAAATTGTTATGACACGTCTTATACCGTGCTACACAATTTTACCCCATAATCAGGTGCAACTACCGCAACCACACAGGCGTGTTCCAATTATTATGACCCAACGGCCATGGCCAACTCAACAGTTGGCGATCATCCGATAAAAATCGAGTATCGTCCCGCTCCGTTGGGCACGACAACGTCTAGAACCCCCACCTAGATGACATCCCATAAAGGGGCATCGGTCCGGCCTCCATCACGACTAGTTTTCAGACCCCTGCCGGGAATCCGATAAAATCAGGCATCATCCCCAAACTCCTGTTGAGTGACGGGTTCCACTTAGTGACCACACGTGCGCACACTTGGCCAAGAACACAGTGCTTTGCACTAAAATACCTCGTGTTCAAATAATGGACTTGACCACTTTTTTCGTATTAAAAATCATCCCAGTAAGATAATCGTGTGTGGTTACGCTTTTAAATCAAACCATCGAATTGGTACACTCTCAGTTCAAAACTCCACGATTTTATATAATACATAAAGTTTGGCATCAAAACCCGACACTTGGCATTTTTCCATCCAAAAGCCCATAAAACCAAGTTTTGTAATAATAATCGGAACCCACCATAGAGTACTCAATTGCATAACATCACGCATAAGTTTTCAGCCCATCAAACATCACCCAAATCACCAAACAAACACTTTCCAGCAAGCAAGGCATCAAGAACAATCACAAAACCACAACCAGCCCTTACCGGTAGAAACCGGGTCCACTCGCGCGTCTCCAAGTTTAATTTCAGAAACATAACCAAATGAGTTTAGAAAATTCTCAAATTTGAATATGTTATAAAGGACATATAAAAGAACATTTTTCATGAGACGTCTTGACTCAGATCTTTCTAGAATAAGAGCAGTAAATCGCTCAAACTGTTGCCAAAACTGTGTCCGGGTCCAGAAATTTTGTTTTCCAAAATCAATTTGGTTCGAGATTCGAAACTTGTCCGTTTGCTCCGAAATTTTACTATGTTAAACTAAAAAAATGTGATGAAATTTTTTTTTGTAAAGAAACTCTTTCAAAATTCGAACCCTAAGAGTTGATAAAAATCCCTTAAACACCAAAAGATTGCGGGCTCCTGCACAAACTGAGATTCTATTTTGCATGAAACGAAGCTGAAATCTTATCCTTTTCAATCCATAAAATTTTGAGTAAAATATATGTTATATTTGAAGATGTTTAGAACATTTTCCAAAAAGGAAATAACCTCAAAATCTTAACACATTTTGACCCACGAAAAAGGCAAACGGCGAGGGTTCAGTAAACCCAAATATAGAGAATTCTACTAAATTGAGCTAAACCAACTTAATTACCACTAATCCTTCTTAGTACTAATATAATCATGATTAACACTAATAAACAAGCTAATTAATACTAATCTAACCACTATAATTAACACTAATCTAACCCCCTAAGCATAATTAACAACCTAATCAAAGATTAGGGAGTTAACTCATTGGATTAGGGTGGCAACGGGTTCACGGCGATGGCGGCGCGAAGGCGATGAAGACCCGAGCCTATGGCATCTCCAACGGAGGACTGGCCAGGGTTGAAAAAGCTAGGGGAAGCCCACGGCGAAGCTGGAAATTCGGTTATGTGGGCTGGCTGAATGGTTGGGGCTGAGGCGGTTCGGCTTGGGCTGGTGGCGAGCGGTTGGTCGAGCGGAGCTGGCGAGCCGCTGCTGGTCGGGCGGCTGAGCGGACCAGCTAGAAGCGTGAGGAGCTGGCTGGGAACAAGTTGGTTGAGCGGTTGGACTAGCGGATGGGTGAGTTGGACGATAGGGCTAGCGGGCGGATTGGTGGCTGCTCGGCTGGATGCGGTTGCTGCTGGCCTTGAGCTAGTGCTTGCGGCAACAAGGGGAAATGAAGATAAATCAGAACTAGAGGGGAAAATGGATGAGGGTGTGCGGCAGCTGGAGGAAGGAATGAAAAATGAAGTAGCAGTTGGTCTGCAGGGGGGGCACACACGAAGAAGAAGGGAAGAGAGAGAGAAGAGAGGGAACAAAGAGCCAAGAAGGTCAAACATGCAGCCAATTAGAAGCCAAGCAAAATATCAAGCACTTGAGTGTTTGGCCACAAAGTCTTTAGCTCACACTATCAAGGGGCCAACCAATGGCTGATTTTCTCTTATTTCTTCACCAAATAAAGGCAATTTGGTAGCGAAATAGTTCCCCTTCAGCAGCCATACGAATTTCCCTTCAACTCTTCACATAACAATTCAAATTGGTGGCCAAAATTACAACTAAAGGTGCCCATCCGAATTTCCTCCTATTTTCTTTTGCCAAATTTGATTTTCTGTAAAAATTCCTGGCTTGACAGAATTTTCTTGAAAGATGAGACAAGGTCCTAAAAATGAATTCTGATATGCTCGAACGTCCGATTCCCGAAACCGAATTTAATTTCATGGTTAAATTCGACCGAATGCGATTTTAGTACTACCTAACCTATCGGATAACTTTTAGGCATTTTAGGGCGTTTGACTAATGGTCAATAATTTTCGATCTACGTTTGTACATCTCCGAATCATAGACGACTTTCGGTTGTCGTAAAAATCGCAAGATTTCAATTACGTATCCTGAGGGCACTATCGATAGAAAATCATATTATAGCCGTTCGACGTGAATATCGCAATCGTGTAGAATCACCCGCAATTTGACTACGTGTTTCCGTCAAATCGACCTATATCTGTTCGCTAATCAATTTATAACGGTGTCGTATTGATCATTGCCAATTATTATGGTTGAGCAGTTGATTTCCGATCGAATTCTTTAGTCTGCCGCGTTTATGTCCCCTAATGGCCTCACCTGATAGGTTAGTTAACTCAAGAGTGATAAGTTCCAAGTAAAATAACCATAGGCGCGTCGATGAAACACCAATTTTATATTATTGGGACATGGTCGAATTTCAAGATGTCACAATTTTTGTCCTCAGGGGGCTCACGAATTGCCTGCCTGTTGATCGTGTTTACTAGTAAGAATAGTAAAGTTGAAGGTAGCCTGCCGCTCGCCTGTTAATTCTGTCTATTGGTAATAATATTAAATTGATCCTGTTTACTAGTTATAATATTAAATGGAGGGTAGAGAGAGAGAGCCGGTAAATTTTTACAAGATATTCTAGGTTGCTTCTAAAAATTTCAGGCTATTGCCACAAGAATGAAAACAAACCAACCCATTTTTCATATTAACAAAAAGGAAAAAAAAATATGCACTTGTCGTAAGTCTAAAGCATCAGCGAAAACGAAAGGCAGCAGTAAAGTCACAGAAGAGCTAGTTTCTATAGGAATTTACCGACTTCCAGAATGATCGAACCATCTTAACGACCTAATTCTCCACCTGGTGGTGAATCTTCTATCATGTTCAATATGCGCTGACGTTCCCGTGATCGACGACGGTGTGTTTAGCATAAGTGATTTGCAATTGGGAAGCAGAGGAGGCAAATCTCCCTCCTCCAAAGCTGACAGAACCCGAGCACATCAAACTCAAAAACAGAAAAGAGGAAGAATCGACCGAAATTTTTCTCGTTCAGTTCATACAAAATCTACAGAAACTATAATCCTATCACGGGAACTAATCTTCGAGAATAAACCAGGGTTCACACTATAAGACGAAACCAACGATGACAAAGCTATAAAGAGAAAATATTGTCATCAATTCACAAGATAAGACGTACTGTTACACAGAAAACCACCGCAACTTACGTTACCGTTCAGGGCTATGGAACAACTGGTGGGGGAGTCAAAAGCCCTTGGCCCGTTAACCTGAACCCTTTTTTTTTTTCCATTTTTTTTGGTTCGGAACATTTACCAGTCGATCTTTCGACGCATGGAACATGGAAAACACAGAACTGAAA
Source organism: Eucalyptus melliodora (assembly GCA_004368105.4). NCBI lineage: Eukaryota > Viridiplantae > Streptophyta > Magnoliopsida > Myrtales > Myrtaceae > Eucalyptus > Eucalyptus melliodora. The sequence continues at coordinate 12,521,244 of CM023402.3, forward strand.
TGGGTCGGTTCGTGTTTCGGGAAAGGATCCAAGTGTTTTGGGTTAGAATCTAAGCCAAATTGCCAAATAGCCCGAGAATGGACATGATTCCGAAAGGAGGAAAAAGGGAAACAGATTCAAACTAAGAACTACAATTTCCTCTTCGCCGGAGTGACAAGCATTTGCCCCTAGTCCGCAGTCAGCAACCACTAAAATATAAATAGGGGTAGTAAATTTAAATCATGAAAAAGAGCCGGCAAATTTGAGCAAGATCCCATCGTTGTCTAAGTGCCGAGTGTTCGTGTCGACAACATTACATAGTACGAAACTTCTCTGATTCTTGTTCTTAAAGGAAAGACGTTGTAATTATCCATGAACATGACAGACCATGGCTCCAAGCTGCCTGAGCATGTCCTTCAACATGCTTGGACAAAGATCAGAAGCTCTCCACCTCTAGTCCCCCAGGCTTTCCATCTCTCGGGCCAAAAGGCACTCCTCCCCCGAACGGAGATTACGATTGGGTGCTACAAATTTATGCAGTTAATTAAATAAACACTACTTTAAAGTTTAACCAACTTTTTAGGAACTATATATTTTTTAATATCATCTTTTTTTCCATTAAGTTAACAATGCGCCTTTTCAATAGCTTTAAATTTTATATTAGCGAATATTTTTTCCATTAAAATGTGATTATTAAGTCCCTTATTTGTTAATCACTTAGTCAAATAAGCTATATTTCAAATCATAACTAATGCTGACATACATATTTTAAATTTTTATATAATTTCTTTATCCTAATCTTTAAACTTCAGTGAAATCTGTAAAGTGAAAATGAAGGAAGCTCTAATTATTGTTTTTAGTTTTCATCTTACTTTGATTATAATTCAAATAGATGACCTTGAGTTTATTACCGTTATTTGTTTTCAATATAAGTTACATAAGTGGTCAAAACGATGTATGTTATATGATTTATGAGTATTTTTGAAGATATTTTCTCTTTACCCGTTTAAACTCTATGAGATCTAATAGTTTGGGGATGACAACTAAGCTTAAAACTCATCATTGAATGTGCACCACACAACAATGACTTCTGTGTCAAGTGCGATCTGGCAAGAAAAGGCAAAAACATTCTTGCAATTTCGGATTCAACAACATAACTTTGTGATAGATTAATCCTTTCGGGTAGTTTTAGCTTTAACACGATGGATTAAGCAACTTTCTCAAGGGTCATAAGAATATAATAACTTTGTTAATAAAATAAAAAAAGGCTTGAACATTGCACTCTTAAGAGTAATTAATAAACCGGTTGCCCAATAAAAATCAACGAAGCTAGTTGTTGATGAATACAACATATATGAACTGACTTTTGATTCTGTTAATTGAGAAATATTTTTTCATACAAGAAAGAATATATAAAAGTTAACATGTCAACTTCGAAGATGAGTTGACCTTTAGAATCTGGTCCACATTGCCTGCAGGTACAGTTACGATTATGCGGAGGATTGAACTGTATTTTATGATAAAGTGAGAATTATATTCTAAAAGTCGAAAGTTAAACAGGGGAAATTACATAGAAAGTGTGACAAGATGGAGACAAAGGAGTTGAAGGCCTAATTTTACCAACACTAGGACCTCAAAGGTGTGAACGAAAAATAAGGGGACGAGGACCATTTGGAAGGGCAAAGGGCAAGACTAACGAACAACAAGAGGAGGATGGAGGATGTGTTATTGGACGTGGTGAACTGGTGATATCGGAAGCTTGAAAAGAAGAGACTTGATTCATTTGGACGCCAAAGCACAAGACTTTCCACGTTTCTTGTTTTCATAAATAAGTCAGGACAAGTTTGCTTCATCATTCTTGAATTCGTACAAGGATTTTGGGGTCACAATTAATATCCTTCTGGGAAACGCCTCAGGGAATCATAAGACATGCCCAATTCAGGTCTGTAGAAACAACCAAAATGAGCCATCAACAGCCAAACAAAGGTAAGAAGCTCTCCACCTTTCCTCAGCACCTGCACGTGTGCCTCTCCCTTGATATGACTCGCTGCATATGACAACAACTCAACCCACACTCCGCTCATCACCGTCCATTTCTTTTCCTTGAGGCTTTCCATCTTTTGGGCCAATTTGAACCCCTCGTGGAGTGGGTCTCGCTGTCTGTCGCTTGCAGTGAAGATGTTTCCATGGTCTGCAAAAGATCTTCTGCACAACTCCTCTACATTCCTTGGAGCACCTGCGACAGCATAGGACCCCATCTTCCACAACATATTTAATGATGTGATTTGAGCAATGCCTGCCACGGCAGACACCACATTAGACTGATTAAATAAAAGATACAATATGTAGTCGGAGAGGATCTTGCTGAATTCTCTTTCGTCATTTCTTTCTGTGGCTTTCTCTATGTTGTACCATATTTCAGTAGCAACATGCCACTGCAAAATAGTGGTGTCATAACTAACCTCGGTTACATACCCTAAAAGATCGCCACAATCGATCTCCTCCCGTTCCCGTATGCTCTCGAGAAACATAACACCTCTAGATTCAACAATGTTCTTCACCTCTGTTAGATTATTCTTCGCGTTCTTGGATTTACGTTTCACTTCCTTAAAGATAAAGATCCATAGTTTCTTCATGAAAGGGTTCTTCGACACATTCTTCGAATTTGCAATCATAAACTCTTCCTCTGTATAAATCATGTCCTCATCACAGAACATTGAAAAACAGATGTGCTTCATTCTATAATACTTTGGCACCATAACTATCGCGATATCAATGATGATCTTCTTAGCCTTACGGAATGAATGACCGCATACACTGGAACAAGGAATGTTGCCCCACCGGAAACAAGAGATGATCTTCTCAGGCATATGGAATGGAAAACTGTGGACATTAGAACAAGAAATGATGCCCCACCACCGATTTTGCCTAGGCATCTTTCTTGCACTCTCATTTAAGCACTCAGAGAAAAGATTGCAAGCAGAGATGGACTCTGACCACCTTTGAAATATTAATGGTGTATCTAAGACCTCGTAAGTAACATTGGCATTAGGCTCAACTTTACATGTGGTGAATCGAGGCTTCCGCAGGGTGTCCATGTCGGGTACAAACTTGTGGAGAAATGAATGTAGTTTAGATAATGTTGTGTTGTCCCACTTGATACCGGCAATAGTCCAATCGGAGAAAACGAGCATGAGCAGAGCTATCACATCAAGTGCAATCCCTCCGAAAAGAAGGGAATAAGTAATTTTCACATCGAGATTGGGAAGCTGATGCTTATTCAAGTGATTAAATAGAATGAAAGCTATCACAACATTAACGAAGGCTATGGAGCGGAAAATGTAGCTTCGCTTAGAATGTATTGTCAATGCTTTTGTGTAGAGCATCTCATAAAAGAAATTAAGTTCGACCGATATCACCCTCAACGCATCCATCGCAGAAACTTTGTGAAAATATTCGCAACTCATTGTGCGTTCTTCATTTGAGTAGATGAGATCTATGAGGAAGACATCAAAGATATTAAGGAAGTGGCGAGCATGCTTGACCACAATGCTCTCGGCAAGCTTTGCTTCTTCTCCCTCAGGATATGTATCCCCTAGAACATTGAGTTCTTCAACCAACCTGATTTTTGAATCTCTTGGGTACTTGTGATGTGAGAGCACCCGTACCCTGAACCTCGGGAGGCTCGAGAGTTTAAGTGCCAATATCCTCTCCACATTTTTAATGACCGCAGCAAGAAACACCAGCATTATCGGGATCACCAGTGATTTGTCACTGGGAAATATCTGCACAAAGATATAGATGACGGCACTTACTTGGAAGATGAGACTGAATAGGTGTCGTCGCCAAAGCGAACTATCCTCTAAAGAGAAGGCAGCAATGGTGTCTGGACCACCAAGGTGTAACAAGAGAAACGAAGCCCAGAATGCTTGAAATGCTCCATTTACTTTAGTTACATGAGTGGACGAATTGCCTTGGTTGTGAGAGATGAGCCCGATTGTGAATGCAACTGTCCAGTCGGCCATTAAATAAGCCAACCACAAGAGGGAAATGAGGTAGTCATTTGCTATTTTTTTTCTAAGAGGTGCAAATAGAATGAGAAAGACTTGAAGCAAGAGGCTTAGTATGATGAAACCTCGAATGCTCCATTCATTCCACAAATCCGAAATGGAGCTAAATGCCATGTGTTTGCATAGTTTTAGTTTAATGGCTCCTCGCTAGAATAATGTTTAAACCCATCCGTTCTTACGTGCTACACAAGATATTGACAATGTCGATTCAACCAATTACAAAACATATTACTTTAGCCAATGAAATGTAAAGAAAAGAAGAAGAAGAGACTTTCCTTTAGATGATATGAGCCAAAGACGTATTGGATTTAATATAGGTGGGACACTCTGAAAAGGCATGTCTGTCTCCCGCCAAAGCAAGTGAAGGAATCTCTTTTCACTTTATATATTATTTCTCAATTATTAATTTCTTCGACTAGAAGTAGTTCCCTTACTTTCTTTTCTATTTATTTGGACAAGATAACTTTCATAAAATTAAAAAATATAAAAAAACTTAGATTTTGTAAGTTGAGATTACTTGAGCTCAATAAGTTTTGTCCATATAAAGGGAAAAATATCCTCTTTTTTCTCTTTCCTCATCCTTTTGCCTTTTGGTAATATAGGGCAAAATATTATTTTTCTTCTTTTTCTCAACTTTTCCCCTCTTTTTGTATAGATTTATTAAATATTAAAAGGGAAGATTTGTCATGCATTAAATCTAGTGAAGATTATTCCTTACTCTTTATTTATAGTATCATATGCATATAGCAGAAGAAAAAGATCTTTTGCATGAATGATGCTTTATGTTGGATTGATGTTTTATTGTTGGGTTGATCCTATCTCAATTCTATTTGCATATCCATCTATAACTACTAAAGTTCTGAACTATGAAGCTTCCGTACCCATGATTAGTTTAGTGAAATGTTTGATGACACCCCATCTAACAAGACACTTGATATTATTGATGAAGAAGACATTACGTAGCAAGTCATGTCGGTTTTTATTTGTCGAAAATTTAGTTTATTATCCGTTCAATTACTTTAAACAGAATTTTCATCCACGTAACCCTAACTACTAATAGTGGTTTTAGAAATAATTCCATAAAAATACAAAAAACGACAAGAACAAAGGAAAAGGCAATATTGAAATTTCTGCTTTTAACAGATATGGAGATTTTACTTCATCCTTTCTTTCTTCATTCAACATGATCTCAAATGTAGATTTAAGGAAGAAAATGACATTGCTTAATATTTTCGCATCTTTATTTTCTTATGGCTCTCTCGCATTTTAAGAATCATTAATGTTAAACATATGAAATCTGGAAAAAAATATTAGAATGTCCGATACAATTTTCTATCCTTTTCCAAAGCTCAAAGCATTTACTTGTTTCCAAATTTTGCAAGGAAAATAGTTAATGATCTTAAGGTACAATCGTATAATCTATTACTTTGATTATTCAATAAGTTTATTTTGGAATACAGAGCCAATAGTTGTGCATCAACTATAAGACACCGACGTGACTCATAAATTCCTGTCAAAAAAATTTTAAAGGAAAAAGCGTGACTCCTGAATCACGTAATCTTGTAAAAGTTAAGAGCATTGCGTGAGAAGGGGAAAAGAAAGAATATATAAATGGGTCTAAGTTAAAGGAAAAAAAGCAAAAAAATATCTAAGTTAAAGAAAAAGGGAATAAAGAAAAAAGTATGTGAAGTGGGTCCAAGTTAAAGAAAAAGAAGCAAGCTAAGAATTGGAGCATCACTTTGTCGGATGGCCAATTTTTACACCACTGATTAACAAGCCTAATTTCATATAAAAAAAACCCATTATTAGGTTAATCTCAATTCTAACCCAAGTTTTGGTTCGTGTTAAAAAAATTATCAACTTTCACTTTAGTCCAAATCTACCCCTGTTAACTCTGTCTGAAAATTGTCATTGATTTTCTTCAATATTATTGATATATTAGGAGGTTGCTATTGTTTCATACAAGGGAGAAAATATTGATGAACACGCAAATTCTGATAATGAATCTCTAACTGGTCTTGATGTTCATAATTTTGAAGAAAATAGTTTCAATTTTTGGACACGTTGATAGATCTAGGACTATGGTAAAACTTGGTGAATTTTTTTAGACAAAAAAATTCATGGAAATTTTGGAATCGGACCTAAAGTTGGGAGCTTTTAGAGAATTAGACCCTCATTAACATGACCTAAAAAGGACACATGATTGTAAGCTTATTCAAATTGAGTTTTTTTTTTTTGTCGGAAGATATTGAAATTTCATTACTAGCCCGTAAAAAGGGCACCATCGCCTGGTGAGTCTAGACATAATATGGACAATAAAGGTTGAGGAGGGAAAGAGACCCAATTGCTAGAAAGTAAATTTTTTCGGTGAGATTTGGCCACCCAATCCGCAGCGGTATTGCATTCCCTTGATTCGTAAAGGATAAGCACACCACCCAGCTGGGCTTTGAGCTGTACGCAGTCAGCAATGAGGGAATGGGCCTGCCAAGGAGCTACTTCTCGGCCCGATATGCTATCCACGAGAGATAAGTTGTCAGAGAAAACGTGCACCTGCAGATCTGTTCGGTCAACACGTTCGCTTGGGAGTTCAGTTCGAGCTTCGCTGTTTGTCCGCCTACTTTTTACCCACAAGAGGGCTTCGTGTACTGCTAGGGCTTCTGCAATCCAGGAGGACGGAGCTGAGATCTGCTTAGTGAAATCGGCGACGAGAAGGCCAGCTTCGTTTCACAAAGTCCTGCAACCGATCCCTTCAAGCTCAAGCTGCACCATGAGGCATCAACGTTCCCCTTCAGCGTGTGCAGGTCAGGTGGTTTCCAGTGTTCCCCGCTTCTCTAAGTCTCTTGCTGTCTGTATCTGCTAGGCGTCCCTCTAACAGTTCATTTCATGGTCAGATCTGTTGTTATTCTTGCTTCTTCATGGGTGCTGGTTGGGTCCGGCAATTTCCCTTGGAAAACCGCAGAGTTGCGGGTCTTCCATATTTGCCACATGAGTGCTGCAAAGAGGGCTTTTGATCTTGTTTCGGGTTTTGAGGTGAGATTACCGAGAATCCAGCTCTCGATTCGAGTTATGTTCTTTGGATTTGTATCGGCTTGGAACTCAGAGGTTGCCCAAACTTGTTTTGTCCAGTCACAGAGGATGAATATATGCTCCATTGTCTCTGGTGCATGGCCGCAAATCTGGCACATTGGGTTAGGTATTATTTGTCTCTTGTGCAAATTTGCCTTTGTTGGGAGGGAGTTACTGCATAAATTCCAGAAAAAGACTCTGATTTTGGTGGATGTTGGTAGATTCCATATTTGATGCCACAATAATTTTGGTGTTTGGTAGGATGAAGAAGGGCTTTGTCTAGTGGTGGGAATGGTTGAGCTTTGTAGTCTGTTGTATCCGCTCTTGACTGTGTTTGAGCCGGATCTGTTTACTGTCCAGACAAGCTTGTCTGGGTTGGGTTGCGGGCTTAGAGGGTGCGCTAAAATCTCTTGCGCTATATTTTCCTGAAAAAGTGCTTGTACTTTGTTCAAGTCTCATTCCTTTGATTCACTCTCTATTAGTTCCGCCACTATTTTTGGATCTTCTTTGTTTGCCAGCCCAATGATTCTGCCTGAAGGCAACCATACATCCTCTCGGATTCTTATCGTTTTTCCATCTCCGACCACCCATCTAGTAGCTGGTTCAATTGTATCCCTTCCAACCAAGATACTTTGCTATCCCTATGAGGGCTGACAACCTCTGTTTGATGCCCATAAATCACTTCGTGGAAATTAGATGCTCTTCAACACTTGGCACCATAGTGCATTTGGCTGTTTAACAATTCTCCAAGCCTGTTTTCCCAGCATGGCTTTATTAAAATCCATCAAATCTTTGAAGCCTAACCCACCACAATCCTTTCTGATTTTCATATCTTCCCATTTCTTCCAATGAACTCCTCTTCTGTCGACATTCTGTTTCCACCAGAAGGAAGCAACTCGCTTTTCAATAGTTCGACAAATGGAAGTTTGAATTTTAAAGATGGACATCGCATATTGGGGAATGGCTTGAATGACTAACTTAATAAGGATTTCTTTACCTGCCTTCGAAATCAGCTTCTCCTTCCACCCTTCCATTTTCCTTTCAACCTTCGCAAGGATCCAAGCAAACATTTGCTTTTTTGTTTTTCCCCATTCCGATGGAATTCCAAGGTACTTTCCTAGATTTTCAGAGATGTGAACTCTTAATTCTGAGGCTAGATTCTGTTTAAGGTTGTGAGGACAATCTTTCCCAACATAAAGGCCTGATTTGTTGAGGTTTATAGCTTGACCTGTCGCATAACAATACTGATTCAACACATTTGAGATATTTTGTGCTTCTCGGATTGTGCCATCTAGGAAGAAAATAACATCGTCTGCAAAAAGGAGATGTGAGGGGGTTCGACAAGTAGCATTAAGGCGAATACCCTTTATACTCCCTTCTTGGATAGCTTTCCTCATGAGAGTCGATAAGATGTTTGCCATGATGATAAAAAGGTAGGGGGAAAGGGGATCCCCTTGCCTTATTCCTCTAGTAGGTTTGAAATTTTCTGTAGGCTCTCCATTAATGAGTATGTTGAAAGATACCGTCGAAATACATTGTTTTATCCACTCAACCCATCTCTCATGAAAACCCACTTTCAGCATATAATCACAAAGAAAATCCCATTCGACTCTATCATACGCTTTTTTCATATCTAGTTTGAGGATGGCCTGAAATTTTCGTCTCCTTCTTCTCACCCTTAATTGATGGATCACCTCTTGAACAATAAATATGTTATCCTGAATCTACCTTCCACTTATAAATGTTGTTTGTTCTTCAGAAACTAAAGTTGGCAGCCATGGTTTCAACCTATTTGCTAGCACTTTAGCAATAATTTTATAATTGAAATTGCAAAGGTTTATAGGTCTGAACTGGGTGATATTCTCTGGGTTGGTTGTTTTAGGGATGAGAGTAATATGTGTTCTATTTATCTCTGGATCAAACATACCATGTCGGAAGAAAGCCTGCACCATGCTGAAAATGTCTTCATTGATAAGTGACCACTGATTTTGGTAGAATAAACCATTTAGTCCATCCGGTCCTGGTGCCTTAGTTGCCCCTAGCTAAAAGACTGCATCTTTAACTTCCTCTTTTGTAACTGGTTTGATAAGGTCCGCGTTCATTTCTTCACTCACCACTTCTTGGCATTGTTCTAAAACAGGATGGTAGTTCCGCTCACCAGCTGAAGTGAATAAAGATTGGTAAAATTGGCGAATATGATGCTTTAGAGTCTCGGGATCTCTACTCCAGGTTTGATCCTCTAGTCGAAGCATAGAGATTTTATTTCGCTGTCTCCTTTGAACTGTTGTTGCATGGAAGTATTTGGTATTTTGCTCTCCCCATTTTAACCACTCTATTCTTGATTTCATGCACCAGTACATCTCTTCTTGCCTCCATAACTCTTCAATTTTCCGCTTAATATTACTGATTTCCCCTCTGTTTTGCTCTCCATCTGTGTTGTTCGTTAACTCCATAAGTCTGAATTTGAGGGGGTGGATCTGTTTTTGGGCGTTTTGAAACTTTCTCCTGCTCCATTTGTCTAACTCTGATGCAATCACCTTTAATTTGTGAGTAAAACTAAGTGCAATAGAGTTGTTTGCATGCCAAACCTGTTTAATCACCTTCTCACATTCTGGATCTTCTAGCCAAAATGGTTGGAACTTAAAAATTTTCTGTCTTCTCCTTTCTGGCGGTTGTAGGGATAGAATGATCGGGCTGTGATCCGAGCCTATTGCTGGTAGAGCAAAGGCTTGAGCATTTGGGTATAGTTATTCCAGATTACAAAGTACCCTATCTAGTCTCTTTTTAACCAAAGCACTACCTTCTCTCTTGTTGGACCAGGTGTAGGCACAACCTTTACTCTCAAGATCCATCAAAGAGCAATCATCCAAGAAACCCCGAAAGGCTTCTGTTCGGTATCGATCCACCTCCCTGCAACCAACCTTTTCCCAGTGGTAAAGTATTTCATTGAAATCTCCAACACATAACCATGGGAGAGAGTTTGGATAGTTGCTGTTCTTTACTTTGACGCCATAATCTCAATCTCTCTTGAAAGATAGTTGGTGCATGTAAAAAGGAAATCCCCATGATATCCCCCATGCTAAGATTCTTACATTTTATATTTATGAGCTTCCTAGAACCGCCTTCCACTTCCACTCGGACCTCCTCATCCCACATTACTACTAGCCCTCCAGCTATACCCCTTGGCTCAATGATATAGGAATTTGTAAACGGGGTCCTCTTCCTTAATCTCTCAACAACATTATTTTGATTTTTTTTTTTCATAAGGAACACCAGGTTGGGCCTCTCATGAGCCATTAAGGCTCTAAAATGCTGGACTATCAAGGGGTTGCCCAGCCCTTGACAGTTCCAGCTTAATAGCTTCATTTTTGCTGAGGTGGCTTATTAGGGCTAGCCACCAAAGCCTATGTGGTCGTCCCTTCCCAGGTCTGAATAGGGGCATCCATCAATTGGTTTTCATTCATCACAAGCTCCTGTGCAGTTTTCTTCTCATATGGACTGACTCTCTTTTGTTTTTTTGTAGCTGGAGCTTTATAGATCGCCTTCCCTTTCTTGGAAAACTCTGAAGACAGCTCCCTCGCATCTACAGAGAGTTATGTTGCTTGTTGTTTCTCTGGGGTATGCCTTCTAATTATACTTAGTGGTTCTATTTTCTCTGGCTAGACAGGGACAAGTGCCATAGCATTCTGCTCTTCTTTTGCTATTTTCATGGTTGTTTCTATTGCCTCTGTTTGAGTCTCCATTACTACTTCCTCTTCTGAGTCCGATGAGTCTAAATCACCATAGAAAGTCTTCCAGTAAGGGCTTATTTCTCTAACTTCCGCTTTGAGCCACGACCCATATTGGCCTGGTTTATCCTGCGCTAATCTCGTTTCTTCATAGGGTATTTCAGGACAGTAATTTGCATAATGACTGATTCGACCACAAGAATAGCAAAAATGCGGAAGCCTTTCATACTTATAATCGATCCACCATTTTTTTCCTCCACAGGTTATGATAGAACCTGTGTTTAGCGGGTTGGACAGGTTTAACACCACTCTAGCTTTTCCACTCTTCCTTGAATTGGCACCTCTCGCCTCAATTTTGATCTCCTCTACCTTCCCCATTTTTGAAGCTAAGGGGCGTATGGCATCTTCATTTACTCTGGCTCGAGGAAGACCTATGAAGTGTACCCATAACGCATAATGTGTGAATTCATAGCAGTGCTCGGGTATATTTGGGTCTCCTTCCTTGAGGACTAAAAGGTTACAGGAGAAAGACCAAGGTCCCGATTTTAATACCCTTCTTTTTTCTTCAATTGACTGGAATATAAAGGAGAAGAATCCTGTATCTATTTGTTCGCATTTGACTGAATCAGACTTCCATGCTGTCGTCATAGTATTACAGAGAGCCTGGAAGTTAACATTTGGCTTGGAATAGAGCTTACCATACAGGGTTAATTCACTTTGATGCTTTTCCTCTGTAGGAATGTCATCCCCTAGGTCCGTGATGTCTTTTTCGGACCATAGATCACCCATTCTCCGACACAGCGCCGCTAACCGAAGGTGGTTATCTTCTCTGTCAGTCATCTTCTTGTCTCCTTTTCTATTTTGGTAGCTTAACACTTCAGTAATTTAGCTATGGAATGAAGGGAACTAAGAGATATGGCTTTGAAAAACTGATTTATGACACGTAGATTCTCTTACAGGAAAAATTGGTTTACGTCTTAGAGACCCTAGAATTTTCAGGGATGGCACCCACTTAGGGCTTCAAAGCTGTCGTACACAGGGGAGTGCTCAAGCTATACGGGCATTAAGGATCGTTCTTCGTACCTTGAAGATGAGACCGAGACAGGTAGCTGGATGTGATGGAGGGCCTTCATCAGAATTCAATCGTTCATGGGTTGCTTTTAATAGGATGATCGGGGAAATCACAATAGGGAGCCATCGCCACCTCTCTCATGAAGTTCTTATGAAAGGATAAAGCTAGTAGAGGGCCATTAATCTGGTGGTGTATTCCATAGTACTGCCATTTTTGGCATGGTGATTTGGGTTTTGAGGGATTGGGACCAGCTTTCATTGGAGATTTAGGGTTTGAAAGGGGAAAACTACCTAAGGGTAGAGAAAAACCTCTCCGAGTCGAGAGAGGATGCGGCGTCTTCAGAGGAGATTGTAATGAGGCAGTGCTTCTTTGACAATTTACAGATCATTTATTCAAATTGAGTTTAAACAGAATAACTTTTTATACATAAATAAAGAAATGTGTTCTGTACTAATTGACCTTTCAATCTGTCTATGTGTTGACACCCAAATTTACCCCTAAAACCATGTGCTGGCCACGAGGGAATATTAAATAAAACGTCCCATTTTGGTTCACAAAATTAAAGGTAAATAGCTTTTGTGGAGGCTACCTAAGCTGAGCCTGGGATTCCAAAGGCCAACTTTAAAGTTGACGGCCAAGTAATTGATGGCCACATGTCAAGTTATGAGGATGGTGCACTAGATTTGAAGATTAAATGACACTAGCACTGAACTCAAGCAAGAATAACCGCCGCAAGAAATATGCATAAAAATAGGAAATAGTTATTTGTTTGATGAGCAAGTTGCACAAACATCGTTGATGGGTCAAGAAGCGGTTGCTAAAGGATAAGGTCATTAAGAAGGAATGAAAAAATGTGGAGATTGCAAAGAGTAGTGTCCAAGGAAGAGCAATCAACCGAGGAACATCAATCCACCCTATAAATACTGCAGCCTCTTCATTGAGAAAGCCCCCCGCGCACAACACAACGATTATCTTTACTTATATTTACTTTATCGTATCTTAGCTGCAACTTTCAAGATTCCCATCGTCGATTAAATTTCAGCGTGTATCTCTATCTGATCTAGCATCATCAATTAAATTAAGATGTTGTTCTACAAAGCCCAGCATTGTCGATTAAATTCCGACATTATGTTTTCTATCTAGGAGTATTGTTGTTGATTAGATTCCAGCATTATGCCTAAAATAAACTGTGTCGTAGATTAAATTTTGATGTAGTTTGGGTTCAAAGCGTAGGCTATTCAGCTATTTGTATCCAGGTTACTCATTGATTGGATTCTAGTGTAATTTGTGTTCAGGAGCTATTAGTCTTTGAGTCATTTGGGTATTGGTTGTCAAGGTTGTATTTACAAGTTGAGAATAAAATTCCCCTTTGCATTTACATTCTTTGTTCAAGCTCAACATAGAACCTAAGTCTCCTATTGTTGGAATTCGAGTCGGCGGAAGACGACTTACCTGATTCCTATGCGCAAACAGCAAATAACCTCGGAACGAACATTGAATTGTGAATAAATCACGAACAACACTTCCTCACGTTAGTTTGGATGCAATCACAAGGAAAACACCCGATTTCCACGGTGTAAATGCCGATCGTTCTTGCAAAGATGAAATGGAACGCCTTGATCTTCTTTGATGGAAATTGAGAGGAAATTTGGTGCGAATGAATGGCCAAACCCTCCAACGGTTGTGTTCGGGAGGTTTATATACGTCTCCATGACACCCCTACAAATGGTGTCCTTCCATCGTACCGTATCAAGTCCAAATGGTGCAGTCCAATCGCACCCCATCATGGACGTACTAGCTAACTAGCTAAAGTACAACATCTCTCACTCAGACATGATGGGCTTGATAGCTCTCTATCAAGAATATAAGGCATTCAACATTCATCAACTTTACAAAACAATTCATATTGGCAAATAAGTCGTGCGACCAGTGAGTACACCTGCACTTAGGAGCTCAAATTATGCACCTGTTAGGGATAACATAATGGCTACAACCTCGAAAAGATATAAACAATCGATGTCTCACAGTGTCTCAGACATATTTTGTTACATCAGTCCAAGTATACCTATCCCTTAAAAGTTATACTTGACTATTCTCAAAACACCATGTATTTACAATTATATCCGCAACCACATAGGGCGATATAATTGGTCGACCAGTAAATACATGTGATAGATGTAAAACAACAATAGTCTTCCTTCGCACTCATGTCTCTCTCAATTTCAGAACAACTACTTTCCTAGACACGTCCCATAGGTCATATCCATTCATGACCGCCCGTAACATGCTAAAGTAGCAACATTGATCTTTCACTTTGAGAACATAATTAGAAGTAACATAGGGCACAAAATTGAGGTAAAATACAAATTACCTCAAGGGCTCACACGATGAATAAATAGGGATAATATTACTCATCTTCCCTTATTGGTCGTACAATGCACATGTAGTATGAATTACATGCTATAATGGATTACTCTTTCTATAAGAGCGTATGTCAATCATCAAATATATCAACTATACAGATCTTAGCCTAAACATAGTCACGTGCTTCTCACGTACTCATGTTTAGCCCGAGTGCTATATCAGCTCACTTTCTATAGCGCCCAATTAAGTACTCGCATCCGGCATCTTTCAGGCATACATAATTGTGAGACTATCATGTTCGGTCTTATTATAAACCAATCACAGACTTCATCTTGACTCCAATCAAGGCAACATATTTTATGTACCAAACTTGCTCTTCAACATTTATTTGTACATAACATCTCATCTCAACATGCTAACTACAACACTTGAGGCGATTGCTCGTGTGAGTGAGCCAATCATTGCCTGATGACATACTTTTCAATAATATATGTGTGTTTATGTTAGTCTCATAGTAGATTTGTACTTATTGATAAAACATTAGATCACTAATAAACAAACAAGTACAATACATCTGTCCACAAATATATAAACCAATGATCCTCTATAATAACAGATATCACATTCTATGCAATCCTAGTGACATCCTATGGGTCAAGAACATGTCTCTAGGAATAGCCTTCGTAAATAGATCAGCAACCATTCTAATGATTGAAATGTATTGCAGGATCAGTTCTTTCTGCGCTATAATATCTCTGATGAAGTTATTCTTTATGTCAATGTGCTTTGTCCTTCCATGATACTTGGGATCTTTCACACAGGCAATGGCTGCTTGACTATCGCAATAAACTGTCACCGATCTTGGAACTTCAGTGATAGTGGCTAAATTTTCCAAGAAACGCTTTAGCCATACTGCTTCTTGCACTGCGGTAGAAAATGCAATAAATTATGCATTCATCGTAGACAAGGCCGTGCATGTTTGTTTCTTGCTATTCCAAGAAATCGCACCTCCATTGAGCAAGAACGCATATCCAGAAGTTGATTTACGCTCATCCAGGTCTCCACCCAAATCGGCATATGAATAGCCTAATATGCGTAAATCATTCCCTTGGTAACAAAGTCGATAGTCCATAGTGCCTTTCAAGTATCTTAGGATTCTCTTCACTACTTTCCAGTGTGCTTGACCAGGGTTTGATTGATATCGGCTCACTAATCCCACGGCATAGCATATGTTGGGTCGAGTACACATCATAGCATACATCAAACTTCCGATCTTGGAACTTCAGTGATAGTGGCTAAATTTTCCAAGAAACGCTTTAGCCATACTGCTTCTTGCACTGCGGTAGAAAATGCAATAAATTATGCATTCATCGTAGACAAGGCCGTGCATGTTTGTTTCTTGCTATTCCAAGAAATCGCACCTCCATTGAGCAAGAACGCATATCCAGAAGTTGATTTACGCTCATCCAGGTCTCCACCCAAATCGGCATATGAATAGCCTAATATGCGTAAATCATTCCCTTGGTAACAAAGTCGATAGTCCATAGTGCCTTTCAAGTATCTTAGGATTCTCTTCACTACTTTCCAGTGTGCTTGACCAGGGTTTGATTGATATCGGCTCACTAATCCCACGGCATAGCATATGTTGGGTCGAGTACACATCATAGCATACATCAAACTTCCGACTACACTAGTGTAAGGAACAGTTTCCATCACTTTGATTTCTTTTAGAGTCTTAGGACACATCTCAGTACTTAGGCCTTCACCTTGCATGACAGGGGTATCAATGGGATTACAATGTTGCATATTGAAACGCTCAATAATCTTCATAATATAAGACTCTTGTGATAAAGTAA
Source organism: Eucalyptus melliodora (assembly GCA_004368105.4). Lineage (NCBI taxonomy): Eukaryota > Viridiplantae > Streptophyta > Magnoliopsida > Myrtales > Myrtaceae > Eucalyptus > Eucalyptus melliodora. The sequence continues at coordinate 12,537,379 of CM023402.3, forward strand.
GGAGTTTCCTTAGTCGATCTCTTTTGATCTTAACTCCTAATATATAAGCAGCTTCTCCCACGTCATTCATCTCAAAATTGGAGGATAACCATTCTTTTATGGTGATAACCAAAACCTTGTCATTTCCAACCAACAGAATATCGTCCACATAAAGTGATAAAAATCACAAATTTATCTTTGGACCACTTGACATATACACAGTGATCTTTTTCGATCATCGTGAAACCAAATGTTATTATTACTCTATGAAAACGAAGATACCACTGTCTAGATGATTGCTTAAGGCCATATATTGAGCGATGAAGCTTGCAAATTTTATGCTCTTGACCTTTAGCTATGAAATTTATTGGTTGTTTCATATAAATTTCCTCATCTAATTCTCCATTGAGAAATGCCGTCTTTACATCCATTTGATGTAATTCAAGGCCCAAATGTGCAACGATGACTAGAATAAGGTGTATTGAGGCAAATCTTACAATTGGTGAAAAAGTTTCCTCATAGTCTATACCCTCTTGTTGAGTATAACATTTTGCCATAAGGTGAGCCTTATACTTTTCAATGGATCCATCCGCCCTTCGCTTAATCTTGAAGACCCATTTGTTTCCAAGTCCCAGACATGGTTTGCCCTTATTGACTCCATCTCATCTTCCAAAGCTTTTCTCCATTCTTCATTGTTAGAGGATGAAAGAGCTTCTTGAACAATCTTAGGCTCGGCATCGTCTTGTTGAGCAATCATAAATGCTTCCCCTTCAATCTCAAAACGACGACGGAGAATACTTTTACGATTACTTTTACGCAATTGAATTTCTCTTGAATTCAATTCATCAGGCGATGCAACACTCCCACTCAGTCTTGTGTGTTGAGGTAAATCTTCATTTTCCTCTACAACATCAGTGGGTGTGTTATCAGGATCTTCCATCTCATATAATTGGAAGTCCTTATCAATCTCACCTCTATTAGGAAAATCGTTCTCTAAGAATGTGACATCTCGTGACTTCATTTCGGTCACACTTCCATTAGCTTATTCACCTATGAACACGTACCGTTTGGAGTGTTCAGAATATCTTATAAAGATATATTTCTTCCCTCTAGGACCTAATTTGCCATGTTTATGGGAAGAATCATGAACATAAGCTGCACATCCCCATGGATGTAGACTACTCAAGTCTGGTTTCCTACCGGTTCATAATTCATAAGGGGTGGAAGTGGCCGATTTTGAGGCCACACGGTTAAGTATATAGGCAGCAGTCAATAACGCATCTCCCCAATAGGAGATAGATAAATTTGCTTGTGCCATCATAGACCTAACCATTTCCAATATGGTTCTATTCCTTCTCTCAGTTACCCCATTTTGTTGTGGAGTACCAGGAATAATCAATTGTCGTACAATTCACTTTTCATCACAAAAAGCCTTGAATTGCTCCGATAGATACTTACGTCCATGATCGGTTCTCAATGCCTTTATTGTTTTGTTTAATTGATTCTCTACCATCAATATATATCGTCTAAAGCAGTCTAATGCTTTTAATTTATTGGAGATCAGAAAGACATAACCGAAACGTGTGAAGTCATCTATGAAAGTGATGAAATATGAGGCTCCATGCCTCGCTCTCACATTCAAAGGACCACAAATATCAGAATGTATGAGATGCAATGGAAATTCAGCTCTAGTCCTTTTACCGAATGGTTTTTTAGTTATTCTTCCTGCTAGACAATGTTCACATACGAATAGACTAACATTAGTGAGTGACCCTAAAAGGCATTCTCTAACTAATCTTTGCATTTTTTGCAATCCAATGTGACTTAATCTAGTATGACAAGTACTTGCATCAATCCTAATGTTATTTGAAGATGCAATTAAAGAAAAAACAACCATCAACATTAACATTATACTGATCATAGTCAATGTCTAACACCATAAAACCATTCGATACATGACTTGAATCATAATAAACTATTTCATACAAAATGTCAACACAATCACCATGGAAATCCAATACATAACCTAAGCTAAGAAGAACAACTACAGAGACCAAGTTTCGTCGAATATCTTAAGTATAAAAGACATCATACAGGAATATGTTTCGACCACCATGTAAGATTAATTTACATGTGTCGATACCCTTCACTTCAACTCTTGAGTTATTCCCAACATATATCCATCTTCTTCCAGGCGGTATCCGACGATACTCCACAAATGCTTCTCGGTCTCTAGCTACATGGTCTGTTGCTCCTGAGTCTACAATCCACATTGAATGAGATTCAGCAAGCATTACAGTATTAGAAACAAAAGCATTACTCAAAGTAATGAAGTAATATGGTACCTTTTTTGGCGCAGTGCATTCACAAGCAAAGTGACCCATCTTGCCACAATTGTGGCACTCCATCTTGGCCTTGTTCTTCTTCCCACCACGCTTCTTACGTCGGAAGGTCTTAGCCCTCTTGGGTCCCTGATCAGTCATCTTCCATTTGTTGTTGAATTGAAGATTCCTCTTGCGCTTGAAGCCCGAAGCTTTGCGCGAACTCGATTCAGCAACATAAGCATGGGTAGAGGATCTTGCAGCCTCTAGGCGCTCATCCTCTAATTCCAAATGACGCGCAATATCATCAAAAGTGACGATGTTCTCATTATGCATCATATTGATCTTCATATGCTCCTAATTATCAGGAAGAGATCTTGTAACAGCCTGAACTTGCTGTTCATTAGTAAGGGAGTGACCTACCGACTTAAGCTCACAGATCATGTTTGATATCTTCTGAAGATGCTGCCTCATTGTTATATTTGGGCGCTTTCGGAATGTGTCAAACTTGATGGTGAGTCTCCTCAGCTTAGTGGCAGATGTACCCCCAAACTTATCTTTCAAGGCAACCCACATAGCTTGAGCTTTGTCATAACTCTCAAACTCACACATGAGATCATCTTGCATACAGCTCAGCAACGTGATGCGAGCAATGCTATTTTTCTTTTTCCAAGCTTGATAAGCTTCCAGATCTCTCCTGTGTTGAGTTGAAGTTCCATGCTCAGGTTCATCCATGGTATGGTTGAGGGTTTCCAAAACCTCTTGCTCCTTAAGGATGTACTGAACCTTTCGGTGCCAAATATCATCATTGTCACCATTCAGCTTCTCACCCTTATTAAGGTCAGCCACAATGGTCTTGGATGCTGATGCCATAATTAATTGCTATAACACATTGACATAATAACCGCAAAATCAATACTAGCACACTATACAGAGTAACACACATATTTAATTTGCGGCAAAGACAAACTAAATTAATGATAATTCAACAAAAGACACAAAAGTAAAAGTTCACAATGTTCCTAATCAACTTCTATGTACAATTATTCTATCATCATTAATTCGTTTAATTTGCGCAAATTTTAAATTCTAGGTGAGTACTCCTTTTAATTCTACCAACCTACGAATTCCCACTAGGAAAAATAATTACATGACCTTATGTAATTTGTACATTTTTCCTTAACACAAAAAAACATTGCATGATAATAACCAACGTATAAACAACAATCATGCTTCAACTATAACTAAAATTGCAATTCAACATGTAATGGATTTCCTACCATTGTTCTAATTTTCTAGCAACTAAAAAATTACATTGTATATTAAAATATATACATCATATCATTGAACCAAGCTCTACACAGCATATATAACTTCATTTGAACACAAGCTAGCTATTGTATTTCCTAATCACAAGAAAATACAAGCTACAAATGAATAAACTACATTAAGCCCTAAAAAATACGCGTACATAGGGTTCCCAAAACATTTTCATACATTTATTAAATTCAAAAATATAAAATAATTATACCACTATGTAAAGGACACTCATACGAACCTAACACTACCGACCACGCTCCAATCGGAGCACACACGTGCGCCCACACGCCGCCTGAGTGTGCGGCGCATGTGGCGCACGCGCCAGTGAGCCAAACGGCTCTTGGCCGGTCCAACCGGTGAACGGTCCCACCGGTTTGACCGGTCCGATCGTTGACCGGTCAACGGTTGGGTCGGGTTGCGTCTCGCGTCGGGTCGGGTCACCGGCCGGTGATCAACCGGCCAACTGTCGCCGGCGGTGACGTCATCCCGGCGGTTACCGACCGTTGGGTGACATCACGGTGACGTCACCACGCGTCGGTTCGCCAGCTGGCGCGCGTCGCGCACGCGCCGGTTTGTCGACCGGCGCATGTGGCACACGTGCTGGCTTCGCCAGCGCTTTAGGCACGTGGTGCCCACGCGCAGTGGCTTTTGGCCATGCGTGTGGGCGCATCCGGCATCTCCCGGTGGTGCTCGACCCATTGCCGGACTCGTCTCGACGAGCTCTTTCACCCTATATATTCAAAAATTAATTTTAACCAAAAAATTATTTCGAAAAACGGCCAAAACCTCACAGATGCACGCGACCCTAAACCTGTTCTTTACTCTGGTTCAATTTCGAGTTTTTCATATGGCAATTTCGACTATCAGAGATCCAAACAGTGTAGAATACAAACTCTTGATCTCAATATCAAATAGTAAATGAGAAAACTTGATGAAAAATAAGGTAGAAATCACGACCAGGCTCTGATACCATTGTTGGAATTCGAGTCGGGGAAAGACGAATTACCTGATTCCTATGCGCAAACAGCAAATGTCCCCGGAACGAACGTTGAATTGCGAATAAATCACGAACAACACTTCCTCACGCTAGTCTGGATGCAATCACAAGGAAAATACCCGATTTCCATGGTGTAAATGCCGATCGTTCTTGCAAAGATGAAATGGAACGCCTTGATCTTCTTTGATGGAAATGGAGAGGAAATTTGGTGCGAATGAATGGCCAACCCCTCCAACGATTGTGTTCGGGAGGTTTATATACGTCTCTATGACACCCCTACAAATGGTGTCCTTCCATCGTACCGTATCAAGTCCAAATGGTGCGGTCCAATCGCACCCCATCATGGATGTACTAGCTAACTAGCTAAAGTACAACACCTATAATCAAATCAAAAGGTAACGTTTGGTGAAAGATTATTCACAGCAGTCAAAACTGATGAAACATCTTTTTGGCACACCTAATGGGACCAATTGTGTTGGGTTGAGAGAGTGCTATGGACTCGAAGTGAACTCAAATTGAATAGCACCACTGACGAACAAATACTCATGGCTAAGAACAATACGCAAGCCAAGTCATCATCAGCCCAACTTCCTCAGAATGAGGCCGTAAACCAAGTTCAAGAGGAAGGAGCTGACGTCTCGAGGCAGCACGTCGGAGAGAGAAGATAGGCTGACCTCACGTAGGTCATGCTTTCCATTATGAGGCGGACAATCGAAAAAACCCAGAATGAGTTTGCTAATTACATGGTCAGATGAATGACTGATGTCATTAGGCTTTTAATCTCAATACCTAGCATGAATGTGCCCAAGGACAACATGGAGTCCCAATAGCGCCAGTTCAGCCTTCATCAAGGTAGGTCCCTATTTTAATTGGGTATGTTCATGTATTATTATCCACTTCTCAAGTAACATTGAGTAATGCAAGGCAACCCGCATCGACTTAGCCCCTTCTTAGAATCCTACAAAGGGGAAAAGCTCTTGCAATAGTGCAAGTTGATGGATCTGTTAACTCACATGGCCTACCAATGCTAACCGAGGTCCTACAGTGTTAATTCCACCAATGACTCAACAGAATACGCCACTTGAGAATGCTGCCAGGGTGGGATTAATATAGCAAAATCCTATTCTAGTACTTTAGACGAACGTATTCCCAGTCACCATGGAGGTCTCAGGATTCGTGATGATCCTAGTTAAGGGGCAAGACTAAGTGCACCGATTGAACATTCAACAACAGGTGCCCTTAATGGGGACTCCTTATGTTCAGTAGCAAGTTCCCAATATTCAGCCCTAGGTACTGCCAAAAATTCAGCCTCAAATGTTATAGCAACCTCTTCCTCTTGCCCAAGTGAATATCTCAATCCACAAATGAACCCAACACTTATGATTCAACTACAACCATTATTCTATGGGCCTCAAGTGCAACACCATCAAGCTCCTCAGCAGAATGCAAATCAAGTGTTGCAACCTAATTACCTAGCGCATCAAGTTCCAAGGTTTCCTTATATGATCCTAATTCAAAATCAGCCAGTAGTCGAACCGGTATTAAGGGGATATGGTAATGACATTTTTTGCCTGTCCAATATTTATAGGAAATAATATGCAGATTGGATGGATATCGTTTCTTATCCAAGGGGTTTCAAAATGCCTGAGTTCACATTATTCACTAACAAGGAAGACCAGTCAACATTTGAGTATGTTAACAGATCATTGGAAACTAAGGTTATTCCCCAATCATTGTCCAAAACTACTTTTACTTTGTGCACAACGTTGTCGCCAAACTCAGTTAATTCTTGGGAGCAAATGGAAAGATTATTCCATACTTAGTTTCAAAGCGCTGTCCTAGATCTGTCAATGGCTGACTTGTCAACCATGAAACAACTTAATAATGAGTCAGTCGATCAATCCATCTCTAGGTTAAGAGGGCTAGGAACAAGTGCTTGGTTCCCTTGCCCGAGAAAACTTCTGCAGATCTTGCATTTAATGGCATGAAATTTGAGATCTGATAGAGAATGGTTGGGCAACCTTACTCTGATTTATTTTAGTTGTCCACCATAGCTACTAAACATGAGAGCTTGCTTAAAGAGAAAGATAAGAGACATGGTAGACGAGCTGATGTTAATTGGATGGACTCCGTAGAAATGGATGAGGACCTAGAGCAGGTGAACATAGCAGAAGTTGCTGTTGTTAAAATGATTATAGATAAGTCGTATGTCTATCAAGCATTGAAGCCAGCCAGAGTAAAGGAGAAGTCCAATCTCATGCCCAAGGCTGAGGAGCTTGTCGACTACTCTTTCAATGCCAATAAGACTGAAGAAATATTCGATCTATTATTGGCTGACGGTCAAATGAGATTGACCAAGGGACAGAGCATACATGCCAAAGAAGAACTGATAGGAAAGAAATACTATAAGTGACATCATTCATGGAGTTACAATATCAATGATTGCGTGGTTTTCAAAAGAAACATTCAAGATGTGATCAAGCAAGAGAAAATAAAGTTTGCCGATGACAATAATAAAGCTCCCATGAAGGTTGATGTGGATCCATTCCCTATCACGACTGGAATAATATCATCTAGGGTGAGATCTGCACCCAAGAGTTATCACTAGCTTCAATTCTATATGTAAGCAGGTGATCAAACAAGAAGGACATAATTCTAGACATCAGTACCATCGATCTAACCAAAAGATCATTGGCGAGCCCCATAATCCAAGCTCAATTCCCTAATTTTAAAAAAGGCCAGTTCTAAATGGGTCAACTAATCCTAGAAAGCATCCTGTCTATCCAAGGGGGAGAGTTGTTCTAGGGAACTCTGAAATTAGCAAGAATCAAGACTCTCAATTGTGTTCAAAATGTAGGCAGTGGATTTGGTAGCAAAGGTATTATTCCAGAGGGCATCGTGCTCAATAGGATGTTATGGTCATTAACAAGACATACAATGTGAGTAATTTTAACCGGAAGGAACCTTTTGTATATGAAATGGGATCCTCTAAGAAGTTTCGTACTCGTTGAGTGACCAAAAAGTCATTCAAACGAAGATATGAAAAGGGAGACCTTACCATTGGAACTCTATGAAACCATAGTGGAAAATATGACTATTATATTAATTATAATGCACCTCCTGCTTACCTTCAAGTGGTTAGTCCATCTAGATGGGGAGCTGAGTTTGACGACAAAGATACGAAGCTGATAGCTAATTTTCATTGTCGACGTGCTTTGAAGATACCCCATGATCCGCCCGCTAATAAATGGTATAAGGTTGAGAGAGCTCGATCCCAAAAGGACAGCTTAAGACATATACAAAAGAGGAGGATGCAAAGAAAGAAGAATATGCATTTGCTCCAAAAACAACTTGACCAAGTTAGTATTACTCAGGTCAAGCCTACTGTGATGATGACCCATGAACCAAAGAAGGTCAAGGCAAAAAATCTGATTTGGAGGAGAAAGCCAGAAAATGACAATACTTCTTTTAGTTAGATCAGAAGGATGACCATAGAAGCAGCTGTTTAATCACCGAAACGAAATGGGAGTCTCATATCGAGGTCAATATCACCATTAAGTTCGTATATGGTGCAAGCAAAGCTTCCTAATGAATTCCGCATGTTCCCATCTGCTACAAAATTGTGCGAAGAAATTCTCCGGACAAAAAAGAGGGTGTGGAGTTCTATTTTGATGCTGAAGAGGTAATGAAATTTGAAAAACCTCCAACACAAAGTTCTAACCACTTGAGAGCGTTAAATATTAATGCCAGAATTAATGATCAACTTACATCTCGAGTGTTAGTCGATAGGGGATCTACTTTGAATCTTGTCCTCTATCGCTTCTCCAAGAAGATGGGAAGAAAAGATAACGAGATTATCCCCTCGAACATTTAATTGTTAGATTTTACAATGGATGCCTCAGACATTAAAAGAATATTCGTGGCTGATCTAACTGTAGGATCCAAGACTTCCAGGATTTCTTTTTGTGTGGTCGATGCTGGTGGATCATATAACTTACTACTTGGAAGAGATTGGATCCAAGCAACCAATGTGTGCCATCGACTCTTCATCAAATATTGGCATTTTGGAATGGTGATAAGGTCAAATATGTTCAGGCTAATACTAAGCCATGAGTAGCTTGATCACATGCGCCGATGAGATGCCGGGGGTATCAAAGGATAACATTTGCGTAAGTAGAGCCCCATTGATAGACTTCAACAATATCGCATTTTGCCGTTTCGATAAAAGAATAGTTGAGTGGGTCCCAAAAAATCAATTGGCGGAACAATTTGATAAGGTTATATATGGAGAACCTTACATTATCAAGAGACCTCATTAGGAGGTACTTGGCCTACAGGACCCAACTAGCAAAACAAGACGTCGAAGCCATCGAAAGAATTCCAGAGTTTGAAAAGTCGCCTATCAAGGATGATGATAAGGTGATTGAGGCTTAGGACACATTAGAAGAAGTTAATCTTGGCACAGAGATTGGTCAACGCCCTATTTAACTATGCGCCTTATTAGATAATGAATTCAAGGTTCAATTAGTGGACTTATTAAGGAACTACAAAGACTGCTTTGCTTGGGATTATCATGAAATGCCTGGATTGGGAAGAGATATAATAGAGCATTGATTACCCATTAAAAAAGGCTTTAAGCCGCATAAACAGCCTTCGAGATGGTTTACACCCGAGGTTATGCAAAAAGTCAAAGAAGAAATAAAAAAAATTGCTTGCGGCAGGCTTTATAAGAATAGCATGGTATGTTGAGTGGCTATCAAATATTGTCCAAATGAAAAAGAAGAATGGAAAGCTTAGCGTGTGTATAGACTTCCGCGATTTAAATGCAGTAATGTTGGTAATTTGTTTATAAAACAAATGAAGAGGTACTTTGTCCCACATAAAAAAGATGTGAGTGCGCATGTGGACGAGATCTGGCACTAACCGACGATCGTTAATTTTATTTATTGAAAATTCGGATTAATTTATATAAAATATTAACTATAAAATCTTGTTGAAACAGTGCGACTGTTCACGAAAAGTTACGATTATTTTTTATTTATTATTTATTTAATTCCGAATTTTTGTATTGTTTCAACTTAACCTTTGAGACGTACTTTTTCACGTAAGGTTGTCTTTGTTCTTTTTGCAACCTTTTGAAGGGTTGCCTCTATTCAAAAGAAAAAGATAAGTACATTTGTTTTGAGATCAAAAAACATAGATCTTCTTCCACTTTTTAGAAAAACTAAAGCCATTGTTTCTAATTGTTTCCCATGAGAGACCCTGGAGAAAAACTAGAATTGCTATCTAGTATTCTCACCTGAGACTTTGTTGTATCCTGGAGGAAATTTGCTGGTGACCATTAGTAACGTAGTGGGGCAAATAAATCCTTAAAGAAAGTGATATCACGCCTCAAAGTCCTACTTGAGTACTCTAAAGATCCGACTTCATTGTTCTATCCAATTCGAAGTCATATTTTTCCAACAATTTTAAGGATTTATCTGTGTAACAATGGAGTCAGAGTCGATCAAAGTCATAAGTCTAGATGTGGTGAAACAAGATCGCACGAGCAAGAGAGGTGAAGTTGCTGGGAAGCCATTTACAATGTAGAGTGCGCTGACCAGGATGTGGGACTTCATTGCCAGGGAAATACGGATCCTTTTTTCGCTGCCTCCTTCGCTCTAATTGTTGCCGCGCTTTTATAGATTCCAATATTATATTATTTGATGGCATCAATATTCTTAGCACTGAATGGGAACACTGCAATGTTTCATAGATTCCAATATTATATTATTTGATGGCATCAATATTCTTAGCACTGAATGGGAACACTGCAATGTTTCTTCGGATTGCGTCTCTTGGTTATTTTGTGCATTAGTGCAGGATATCTTCTTTGATGGGGAAACGGTGGTTCATCGGGGAATGGGTCATTTATCATGCCTGAATTGGAGTGTAGCGCTGGTTCATCTACGACAACAATAGCAAGGATGACATAGACGACATAATCGAGTCCCTTGCCAACGTCGATTACAACTTTTCGAAGCACGTGTAGCCGTAGATTAAGACGCAAGAAGCCAAGTTTGCCCATTGAGCGATGCAGGCACCAAAAACAAGCGAGTGGGCTGGGTTCATCGACGTGGACAAGTTCTTTCACTTGCCAACGGGTCTGCTCCTGGATGGCTTCCGTGCTCGTCGGCGTCGGCCATAGTTTCAAAAGAGCTCAAAGCATTCTGCTTCATGGCTGAGAACCTAAAGAGACTGGATCTCGATCGAGACCTTTCTGTTGGCCATGACTCCGATCGTCAATGATAACCGAAGCGTTTGTCATCAATCCAATTGCCAATCTATTAATAAGGTCAGTTCACAGACTCGGTGACTTCCGACAAGGCCCTTCGGTGCCTTGTCCGTTTTAGTCCAATTTCGCCGGTGCCGCTCTAGTCACTCACTAACAATCATGATGGTTTTGTTTTCGAATTCTCCCTGTTTCCACCTTGTTCAAAGATTCGAGCAGTTTTCGGATCCGCCGGAGAACCAATCTTGGCGATTCCTTGCTCTGCATGAGGGTTTTGTGATGGTTTAAACGGTTTTCTTTCTCCTCTCCTCGTACCTTTCCCCAAACTGGGAATTACTCGTAATTCCGCTTTTCCATTCTTGAGTTTCAAGTCTTGACATTTTCTGACTGTCCATAGATATTTTCTTTGATGTTACCTTACATGAGGTCTCTGTGCCGCTCTACGGACTTGGTCGAGCAGTGGCTCGATGTGGTCGGTTCATACAGAGTACAACAATGAGATGGCTATTGGAGAGGATATCCGGCCCTTTAACGCTCCCCTGCACGGAGGATCAGGCGAAGTGGGAGACTCCGCTTCGCGAAGGTCACCCATCGTGGCCAGAAATTTTGGATCCCAATTTGAAGCGTGGAAATAAGATGCTTCAATTGCGTCTGTGAAAAGTGAGCGAAACTGAATCATATGTGGAGGACAGGGAAATCAGGATATCATCCAAGAACCGAGTGATTTCAGCCACCACTATTTTAAGTCTTCCTATGGCTCCATCTACAATGTCACCGAATGATAGTCTGGTGGATGTGTTTTGAACTCCTCTATCTCATTGGATCCGGTACATGGATCTGATCTTCCTGTGGTTGATCAATCTATATCTCTCAGTGTATCTGGATGCAAGGCCCAGGCATTGCATCAGGAGCATAGTGAGGCTGGTGATCAAGATGATAGTATGGTCGAGGATGGAGAATTTGTTCACGAGAGGACCATCTCGAAGTCACGATGGGCATTTGATAGTGATTCACTGAGTCTTATCTGTGCATCCGATGATGAAGAAATGATATTGGAGAATAGAGCATTAGTCACAAAGAGGTCAAAGAGAGTGGGGAGTTTCTTCCAGAAGGCAAATGTTGGGTCATTCATGGATGTTTTGGAGGATTATTTGAGAATGTACTAAGGTATTGCTTTTTCGCTTATCGGCTTATATGCTAAGGTATGCGATATTTTTATCTCCATGTTTAGCACGTAAACTTCTACACTATTTTTCATTGAGGGTTTCATACTTGCTCTTAGTCTTTAGTCATCTTTTGGCGTGTGTGTTCAATTCCATGTGTGGGATAATGATAGAATTGAAGAGATGCGATATGCCCCTATTTAAGACTTCAGTAACAAGAAAATGGTACACATGTGTATGCTTGAGCTATTGATCGTTGTAGGCGGTTGACCAAGAAAGGTGAGTTCAATCGCAATGCATTACGAGATTGACACGAGTGTGTGAATTTTGAACTAGAACTGGAAGGTGTCTATAGTGTTTTGGTATCGTGTGATTGAGCTAGACTTTCAGCCTTGATTTGTTTCATGCTTTAGTATTTTTTAGCCATGCATTCAAGCACAAGATTAATTGGAATCGACTTGATTGCTTGATGTCCTAGATTAATATGTGCACGAATGTTTATGTTATTATGGGCTTATGCGAGCACATAAGCAGTGGCATGAAAATTCAATTCAATCATATTATCTAATGGTTTCAAGCATAATAATGTTAAATTTATGGTTTTGCCCTTGCGTGCAATTTGATGAAGAAATGAAATGAGGTATGGCTCTAATTATACCTTTTAGAAGATTCGGATTATTCGATGTTGTTGATTCCATTCCTAGAATTGCTGGTATCTTCTTTTCGCTTCTCTCAATTCCAGTTTATGCACTTTTGATGCCTCGATACTCGATTCGCTCACATTTACTGAATTTTTAGAGAATGTTCTTACATGCATGGGATGATATGTAGTGCTCTATTTATGGAGGCAATCTGGAGATACTGAATGGGTTTTTTGGGTGTCCCTTGTTTGGTTCTAATGTGTTCTATTTGCTGTCCTTGCCCCTCATAGATTTGATTATAAGGAATAGCATAAATGAGCCAAGAGAGTAGAATTGCATTGGTTTTCTATTTTGATGTATGTATTTCATTGAACATGAAATTTGACAATGCATAGTTTTGATTGGATGCCTCATGAAATATTCTTGTGGTGGGGTATCCGAAGGGGACTTGAAGTCATTGAGACTAAGAAGTATCTAGCTTTCATTTTCAAAATGAAATATTTAGGAGAAGCAGATACTATCTTAAGTATTAAAATTAAAAAATAGTGGGGGGTTATTCTTTGAGCTAAAGTGATTACACGGAGAAGATGTTGCATAGATTTAAACATCTTGTTTTCAAATAAATGAGTACTCCATTTGATTCCTGGTGGAGAGTTTTTAATGTGAGTGATATTGGTTTTTTGATGTATGTGATACATTATCTAGACCTGATATTACTTTTTGTATATGCAAGTTGAGTAAATACTAGTAATCCAATATAGAACATTAGAGAGTTATCTTAATGTTCTATAATAATTCAACTATATTAGAAAGATGTGCCGATGCTAGTTGGATTGCAAGTGTGAGAGATAAACAATCCACTAATGAATTAATTTTCACATTATGTGAATGTGTTGTTTCTTGGGGGAGCAAGAAACAAATGTGCATAATTCACTCAACTATGAAACTTGAATCGTTGCTTTAGCATAATTTGAGAAAGAGGCTAAATGGACTATGAATTTGTTGTTAAATGTCAAACTATGACCTAGTCCTATGCCTCCTATTTTTATCTATTGTGATAGTCAGGCTACTTTAGCAAGAGCCTATAGTAGCACCTATAACTGTAAGTCTAGACATATTAGTTTAAAACATGAATATGTGAGACAATTGATTAAAAATGGTACCATAACAATTGTTTATGTGAGGTTAAGTAATAATCTTGCCGATCCTTTGACGAAGTCTTTACCGAGAGACATGGTAATAATAACCTCACAAGAAATTGGGCTGAAACCCTTTAATCGAAATCACCAATAATGGTAACCCGACTTTTTTCTATAACATCATTAGTTACAAAGTTTAATGGGTAAGAACAAGTTATTGAATGTGATTGTTTGATATTGACGTGGCCTTGATATGAGAAGTCGGTATCGTCTGTTACGTTTTTGTAGGTTGAATTGAATTCTTAAAGAAGTATAGTACAAATTTGTAATGTGTTAATAGTAACAGAAACACATGGTAGATACTTCACCTATATGAGCTTAGAAGTGGTGCCGCTTTTTCAAAAGTTAGGGTTACTTTCTAGAGAGCTCATGAAACAGGATCAAGCACAAGGCCATAATAGTGCGGAGTAATATAGAACTTCTCATTGAAACAAGAGGTTAGTGTATGTATGGTATGTCCGGTTCTATTATATAAAAGTACAAGTTTAAAACTGAGCTACTTGTCACTTTAATAGAATTTTGAGATACTTGCACTAAGTAAAGGTTTAATTCGAAAGAGACCTTTATGTATGTATATTAATCTCACGGAAATTTTGGCTGTATATTTCTAACGTTTTATTTTTTATTTTTTATAAACAAAAGTGGGGGATTGTTGGTAATTTGTTTATAAAACAAATGAAGAGGTGCCTTGTCCCACATCGAAAAGATGTGAGTGCGCACGTGGACGAGATTTGGCACTAGCCGACGATCATTAATTTTATTTATTGAAAATATTCGGATTTATTTATATAAAATATTAACTATAAAATCTTGTTGAAACAGTGCGACTGTTCACGAAAAGTTACGATTATTTATTATTTATTATTTATTTAATTTCGAATTTTTATATCGTTTCAACGTAACCTTTGAGACGTACTTTTTCACGAAAGGTTGTCTTTGTTCTTTTTACAACCTTTTGAAGGGTTGCCTCTATTCAAAAGAAAAAGATCAGTACATTTGTTTTGAGATCAAAAAACATAGATCTTCTTCCATTTTTTAGAAAAACTACAGCCATTGTTTCTAATTGTTTCCCATGAGAGACCCTGGAGAAAAACTAGAATTGTGATCTAGTATTCTCACCTGAGACTTTGTTGTATCCTGGAGGAAATTTGCTGGTGACCATTAGCAACGTAGTTGGGGAAATAAATCCTTAAAGAAAGTAATATTATGCCTCAAAGTCCAACTTGAGTACTTTAAAGATCCGACTTCATTGTTCTATCCAATTCGAAGCCATATTTTTCCAACAAGTAAATACCCAAGGACAAGTACCAGCTGCCAATGGCTGATATGCTGGTTGACTCAACCTCTGGTAACAAAATCATGTCACTTGTGGATGGCCATTCTGGCTATAATCAAACTTTTATAGTAGAAGAGGATATCCATAAGATTGCATTTAGATGCCCAAGAGCAATGGGTACCTTTGAGTGGTTAGTCATGCCTTTTGGGCTAAGGAATGCAGGCGATGAATTTCATTTTCCACAACATGATTGGTGACTTGATGGAGGTTTACATTGATGATGTTATTGTCAAATCAAACCGGGTAAGTCATCTGACTTATTTAGAGCAAGCCTTTGTAAGGATGCAAAAGTATAAATTGAAAATGAATCCTCTGAAGTGTGCTTTTGGAGTTAAAATTGGTAGTTTCTTAGGATTCTTAGTTAATCAAAGAGGAATTGAAATAGATAAAAAAAAAATAATAATAACACTAAAGTAATTCTAGAGTTAACACCACCAACTACCAAAAAACAGCGTCAAATGATATTAGGGAAGATAAATTTCTTGCGTCGATTTATTGCTAACCTGTCGAGGAAGATTGAAGTATTTTCCCCATTGTCGAAGCTAAAAAATCAAGAGCAGTTCGTGTGGGAAGACAAGCATCAACAGGCGTTTGATTACATAAAAGAGTACGACAGCAACCCTCCATTTTTAATACCACCCAAGGTGGGTAGGCCATTGAAACTATATTTATCGGCCACCAATACTACAATCGAATGTATGCTGGCACAGGAGAATGATGAGGGAAAAGAGCAAGCAATTTATCATTTGAGTCAATGCTGAACAATATAGAGACAAGATACACAGTCATTGAGAAGCCGTGCTTGTCATTGTATTATGCTTGTACAAAATTACGTCATTATATGCTACTCATTATGGTACATGTAATATATAGAACAGACTCAACCAAGTACATGCTGACTTGACCAATAATAAGGGGTCGAATTGCCAAATGGCCATTTACTCTCTCAGAAATTGACTTAGTTTACATCCCGCTTAAGGCGGTAGAGGGACAAGCAATGGCAGATTTTATTATGGAGTATCCAGGCATCCAGATTGAGGATAATGTAGAGGGGTGTGTCTAGGTAGTTCCTTGGACTATGTATTTTGATGGATTGAGTGTTGCCGGGTCAGCGGGAGCTAGAATTTTAATAGTTTATCCTCTCATACATAGATCCAAAATGATGTTTAAGCTTGATTTTAATTGTTCGAATAATGAAGCTAAATATGAACCGTTAATTGCTAGCCTAACCATTTTAGTTGACATGAAGGCACGGTTTATCAAAGTAATAGGCGATTCCCAGTTGGTTATAAAAAAAATAAAAAAAATAAAAAAAAAATTGTTTGGAAAGCACTAGTGCCTTAATGAGAATGTTATTTCCTATCATGTGTTAGCCAAATGCCTTTTGGACCACTTCGATGATAACCAGTTGGTTCATGTAAAAAGAAATAAGAATGCATAAGCCAATGAGTCAGCTCAAATGGCATCCGGTTATAAAATATCTAAAGAGTTGGCAGATCATATTATCACCCAGGTAAGGGCATTATGCTCAATTGATAATAGAATCATGTTGATTCAAGAAGCACAAGACCTGGGCAACGGAATGCCCAGTCAAGATTGGAGAATCCCATTTATTGAGCATTTGAAAAATCAAGTTGCCAATGACAAAAATTTTAAAAGAAAAGATAAATATTTGTTGATTGGCAACGATCTATATTGGAAGACTGTCAATGGTCAATTATTGAAGTGTTTGGGGAAGCACGACTCTATGTACGTAATGGTAGAAGTACACGAAGGCATACGTGGTGCACATCAAATTGGGATCAAAATGAAATGGCTATCGCATCCACATGGTTATTTTTGACCAACTATTACCTAGGATTGTATTGACTATGCTAAGGGTTGTAAAGCGTGTCAAAAGCGTGGCCATGTCCAACATGTGCCAGCCTCGATAATGAAGCCCATAATTAAACCTTGGCCATTTAGAGGATGTGTGATGGATATAATTGGAAAAATATATTTACCCTCATCGAAAAAGCCTAGTTTTAAATTATTGGTCACGGACTATTTCACAAAATGGGTTGAGGCTGCATCATATAAAAATATCACACAGAAGACGGTTAAAGAGTTCATCGAGGAATATATTATTCATAGGTTTGGCATTACCGAGTTAATAACTGCAGATCAAGGGACAGTTTTTACTGGTCGAGAAGTGTTGGAATCTACTAAGTCAAGAAAGATTAAGATGGTCCATTCAGCGCCTTATTACGCTCAAGCCAATGCCTAGGCCGAAGCTTCCAATAAGGTAATTATTAATTTAATTAAGAAACATTTGAAAGACAACCCAAGGGCATGAGATTTTTTGTTATCGACGGTTTTATGGGCCTATCGAATATTTAAGAGATCTGCGAGTGGGGTTAGTCCTTATATGTTGATATATAGTCAGGAGGCCGTATTGCCTTTTAAAATTACTGTCCAATCATTAAGGGTAAGACTCCAGGGAGAATTAACCAAAAAAGAATATGATGAACTCATATATAGCAATATTGAAGAGTTAGGCAAAAATAGGGCAGCCGCTTTAGAGGAATTGCCCTTCAAAGAATAAAATCGCAAAGGCTTACAATAAGCACGTAAAAGAGAAAAGATTTGACATTGGCGTCATCGTATGGAAAACTATTTTGTCAACGAGCATGGATAATGAGAGATTTGGCAAATAGTCGGCAACTTGGGAAGGACCGTATGTTATTACTGAAGTTTTTGGTGGAAATACTTATCGTTTGATGGAAGTCGATAACAGGGAATTGCCACGGACAATTAATGGAAATTTTTTAAAAGGTGTTACCCAACTATGTGGGAAATGTGAGAAAGCGAATGACACAATAAGGAAAAGAGGCGGTGCTACTGTCATTAAATTGTCGTTATATTTACGACCCGAGCCGGATTTTTTATTCAAATTCCATATATCTTTTGAAATCAAGAACCGGTTTTCGACAAGATCGTTTATCTGGTTGATGAGGGTCTCTGTGCTCTTAGGTTGTGGGTTGAGCACCTCTTGGGTATAAGCCTGCACCACTCTGTCCCGTACGACCTTTTCTCTCTCCATTGAACTCAGATCTTTTTCCAACTTCTTGACTAAATCCATCTCCCTGATAGTCGAGTAAGAATGAAGACGATGGAGTTGGAGGTGCAGGATGTCAAGAGAACTTCGGACGTTCCCTATTTCATCATAAATTATCTCTAAGTACCCTATTTCCTCTTGTTTGGACTGGTGCGCACACTTCACAGCTTCGTAGGAGTCAATGGTCGACTAGTTGCCTTGATAGGATGCAAGGTCATGGTCAAAAGTGACCATGAATTCTCGAACTTCTGCAGGAAGGGATGGTCACCAGAGAGGTTGGAGGGTCGACAGTCCCAGGCCAACTTTCGGATGGCCTTGATGATCTTTGGCTGTTTACAAATTACGGCTAAAGTCAGTATTAGCTTCGAAAGAAGATCCCTCCAGGAGGAAAGGAACTAGTCATTTGACGAGGATATAGCTAAAGAAGAAGACCGACTTGCCATGCCGTCGGAAGGACTGAATGAAACAGAAGGATGAGAAGGTTTGGGCGTATGGATGAATATGTACAGATGGATGGTTTTGTGTAGACTACAATCCTCTGTATATAGAGAGAGGGATAGCCAGAATTCGAAAAGGCGCGATTTTGAAACTCGTTATCATTACGGATTTCTTGGGAAGAGATGATGCTTATTGATAGATTGATGGAATCCGAAGTGTTGCGGTTATTAGGCGCTGATTCGAAGGGTTCGTTGATGTTGTAAAGTTATTCGAAAGGCGCGAACATTGATTAGTATTTGCCCAGTTTGAATAAGCCCCTATATGCGCATAAGTTTATCTTTAGCTAGTCTAGGATATAAAGGGTTCGTTGATATTATGGAGCTATTCGAAGGGTGCAAACATTGAATAAAGTTATGACATCTGGATTTCGCCGGACCTCGACTACGTAATGGTTTGTGATGGGTCGACGAGTTTGCCGTCGGGCTACGTTGTTAGCACCACGTATGACCCCATTTCATCATTATCATCGCCGAACCGAGACGTCACATATTGTCATGTTTTCACGTTGGCATCTCACCTAGAAATTTCTTCATGTCTCGCCACTCTGACAATTAACATCTTTCACAATTGTACCTTACGAAAACAAACATTTCATACACACGGAGACGTCGGTTTCCGAAACTCGCGGCCACATCAAAATACCCTTCTTCCTTGTGAACAAAGACATTGCAACCGTGTACGCCTTTTGCCCCATGCACGTGAAGAATTCATGTAGCCGGTCCACTAAGAGAAGAAGAAGTTGACCGAGCAGCCACGTGAGGCTACCGCCGGTGGCCAGCGCATAGGAGAGGCTCGAGCAAAGGGAGACACGTCCCTTGCATGGGGCGTGCGAGCTGTCGCACGTTCGGCCACGAATCCCCGGCTGCCCTCGCTGCATGCTGCCACGAACCCCCGGCTGTCCTTGCATAGGTTGTTTAGATTAACGTAGTTACATAGTTTAATTAGTTTCGTTAGTTAAATTAAATTAGCCAGTTAGGTTATGTACATTTAATTTAGTAGTTTAATATAATTATTTTTCAATTTATTTAATTATTTATTAATTATCGAAAATTACATCGGGATAGCCGGTCGTTAGAATTTCGTGCTGATTGCCATGGTGTAATTAGTTTGTGCAATTGATGGTTAGATTGTGCAATTAAGTGACGATTGTTGATTTTCAGTTATTATTTCAAAATTATGAAATTTTGGTAATTAATTAGAAAATACCGGGTGTCGATTTTTGACACCGAAAATGTTTTTAAGTACTATATTAAATAGTGGGATTTTAAAAGGAAAGATACCAATTTTTTATGACTTGATCTAACCGTGTATTCACACACGGTTATTTTACCAGGTGTTTTTAATACGAAGAAAATGGGCTAAGCGCATTATCTTAATTGAGACATTTGAGTGCAAAGCACAATGTCCTTGGCCGGAATTGAATGATTGTGTGATGGTTATGAGAACCCATCCTCGATGTGTGTCGGGTGGACGTTGCCCCTATATGGGATGCCCCTAGACAACGGATGCCGGTCGCAGTAGAGGCTGGACCGATGCTCCTTGGGGATTGCCGTCTCATTTAGACATTGTCGTGCTTAATGGGGTGAGACGATGCCTGGTTACGCCAGAAGACCGCCAAACGTTGAGTAGGTCGTACCCTAAGGGCCATAATTAATTTGGAACACATGATTGATTAAGATAGACGCGCCGAATTATGGGACAAAATTGTGTGGCACATAATGGGATGTGTCATAACGATTTGGCCCTATAATCAGGACCCCTGTGATTGATTGAAATTGAGCGAGACGTTCCAATTAATGTGTGCAATTATTATATGCATCTATGATATGAATTGTACTGTCGTGTAGGAAGGAACTAAGGCAAGGTGAGTCTTTTGTGAAGTGTGGTTAGACTGCCTCTAGGCGTATTTTCTTCCTAATCAGGGTTTCTTCCTAATCAGGTTTTAGGGGGTGAACTTGCTGAGACGTTGTCTCACCCCATTGTGGGCTCAATCTTTTCAGGTCCCTAGATGGCGGTCCCTCCAAAACGTTTTGGTCAGCCTTGGGGAGTTACCGAGTGGAGCATAGACGTCCCTATCCCCGGGAGTCATTGGGTCTATGAGCTTGTTGTGACCACTGTCTGGGTTAATGATGGCCTACCTTCGAGGGTACCTCATCCATTCAGGACGTGGTTCCGCCATGGACTCAATGGGTAAAGGGTAGGTCTCTTAAGGGTTTTGATATCCCTTGCCATTGCGGTCAACACTAGTCTAGGCGAAGGTGCAGCTAACCCTCCTGATGGGGTTGTGGAGGACCTGAAGCCCCCGCAGCCTATAGAGGTGGAGTCCGAAGGATCGGTGAATGTGTTCAACTAGTAGGTTGCAGGTCAACGCTGGTCTAGGCGAAGGTGCAACTAACCTCCTGATGGGGTTGTGGAGGACCTGAAGCCCCCACAGCCTATAGAGGTGGAGTCCGAAGGATCGGTGAATGTGTTCAACTAGTAGGTTGCAGGACAGTTTCTTTTTTAAAGCCAATCTTTTTGTAGACAAACTAAGTTGTTTATAAAAAGGGTTTTGTGAAAATTTGTATCCTGTTGTTCTATCCCATATTTTTATTATCTGGGGACTTGTTTATTTGTTTCCGCATTTGCAATAAAATGAATGGGTCGGCGACGCATCCTAAGACGTCACAATTTTATCGACCACCGAGCGACGCATCCTAGGACGTCACAATTTTATCAACCACCGAGGGATGTATGCGCGCTTGAGGTTCGGGGCGTGACAAAAATTTGCCCAATTTGAACAAGCTTTATATGCACGTAAGTTTGTCTTTAAGCAGCCCAAGATATGAAAGTCTAAAATGTTATTTTCCACTGTATTCACAAAGAGGAAATAGACTAGTACAGACAAGAGTTTATCCATTTAGGCTTAGGTGACTCTTAAACCTCAAGACATGATCAACCAAATGTCTCTCTATATCCCTATTCTCTTCCATAACCTGGTGGTAGGCGAGGTGGTTCCCCTCCAGGATCGACTCTCTTCGAGCGTTGAGCTTGTCCAAGTCCACAAGCGCATCCTGACATACTTGGGCCCTCATTCCGAGGCTCGTCATCATCTGTTGGCAAATGACGATCTCCTCTTCCAGAATGGTCAGCAAGCTAGGTATCTCGGGAGGCACAGTGTGGTCAGGACCTCGTGCTTGGATCCTTGCCTTCTCCCTGGTCACGTCATCCCTGTAGGCCATTATCCACTCCATCATCTTTTGGACGTCATCCTTGGCCCGGCACCACCCGTCACGAATTTTTTGGAGGTGTCGATTGTAGTCGACGCCCCTTTTAACTTCTTCTTCCAACTTGTGGAAAGAAGAGACGATGCCCCAGTTCTTGATGGAGGAGTCTAGTACTTTCACGAAGAATTCATCGTAATCCTCCCTGAAGCGATGCGTGGGAGGAAGAAGAGTAGGCTCGCCATTGTGGATGAGCTTAATGACCTCCTCAAGGTTTCCAGAGTGGTCGATCAAGGATGCGAAGGTCAAAGCGAGCTTCGTGATCAACATCCTCCAAAGGTTCAAGAAAGCATCCTCGGAAGATGCAGTGCTGAAAGAGGAGGAAGAAGAGTTTGCCATGAGTGTTGGAGTAAAGAAGGCTTTGACCAGTCTAGTTAACACTTTCAGCAATCAAATTTTGAATGATGAGGAACTCCATAAGCACTCACCAGCGTTTATATAGTGGAGAGAAGAAATCTTAAAGTCGAAGTTAATGGCATAAATGTACAGGATCATGCTCAAGGGAGAAGTGCGAGCGTCACAAGTAATGTATAGTTATTATAGCGCAATTATTATGGGAGCAAAATCATGATGACAAGTTGCCAGTCGATGGTAATACCCATGGGTTACTCTACACATGTTTTAAGACTGTTATTAGGATGAAGAGTATCGAGACAAAGGCGTGCATCAGGATAAAGATACAACCTACTGAGACTGAATCCCCGATCATCATGAGATACACCGCAGATACGGCGCGAGTTGTTCACTGGAGATCATAAATAGAGATATTATAGCTATGGATAAGGCACGCAACAGATAGGTGCATGCTAGCTATGATATTAGCAAATAACATATAGAAGGAAAGTCGTACGTCAGTAGCCTATACACTGATGACTATGCTATCGAAAAGAAAACATCAAAAGGGGAAACGACATTAAAAGAGATAACATGTGGCCTGCAAGGTTACATAAAGTGTTGTCATAGCTCCAAAGTAGAGCTATGGAGCTTTAGTTCTTGGTCGCAATTAGTTTCGAAGAGCTTTTCGTTCTGAACAAGGTCACTAGAGAGGGCTTGAGTTATCGTTCACATGTGACTTCAAGCTCGGAGATTAATTGGTATAGGTTGATCAGAAATTGTGGTGAAATGCTGGCGTTGCCTCGATAAGTCTCAAGAAGCCTGTAAGACTGCACCAGTTCTTTCTCCTTTAGGAATAATGCCTCATCTCGCTCCTCGACGGCCTTGATGGACTTCACATTTGTCTTGTGATGTAAATCGACGTCGCAGCGGAAGCGGATCGTAATTTTGCAATTATGTCGGGAGCTATAGAAATCGATCGAAATAAAACGAGGAACAATAAAAAAAAAAAAAGACAAGACACCAGAAATTTACGTGGTTTGGTCTGAATGTCGGAACCTACGTCCACGGAGAGAGCCAGCAAATCAATCTACTATAAATTGGAGAATTACAGAACTACAATCACACACATACACTCAAGTGTTTCCCAGCCCTACTTTGTACCCGATACCCACGGTGTTTAACAAAATAACTCAATGGACTCAACTCAGCACAAAACCTCTCTAGCTCAAGCCTCTCACTCTCTCTCGAACTCTCTTGCTCTCGCTCTCTGCCGAGCTCTTTTCTTTTTGCAGCTTGCCAAGCTCCAGACGTCTTCCCCTTTTTTATCGGTTGAAGGGAAGGAAACAAAATAATATTGTGCTTCAGAGTTGTCAGGCGCCGATCTTCAAAGCATGAGCCACCATGCAGTTAATGAGAGCATGTGAGCGGATGAACAATATGCACTGACACACGTAGAACTTCTACCTTCTCTCTTTCTTTAATAATAATAAAATAAGAGAAGCCCACAATCGTTGAACAAAAGAGAGGGAGAGAGTTTGGCGCCTACGAGATAGTCTTCTGAAGCCACAAGTGTTGACCAAGTTTTCTACGTGCATGGCCATGTGCATGCATTTAATGGCTTAGAAGAAATTGGACAAACAAATCTTCAGGAAACATGCTGACATCTGAGCAGGGCCACAAAAATCAACACACGCATTTGTGGCCTCCATTTCCAGCATGCGTAGCAGATCGAGGGCGGGATTCCTTCGGCTTGTATCTTGCACCATTTTTCATCAAATGCTCCGCACACGTTCTTTCTCATTTCAACATGTAAATGTTTTGCGTATCGGGTATCGTATAATGGATTCAAACTTGAGATATAATCTAACAATTCTCCACCTTGGCTCGACGTTTGAAGCCAAGTTATAGTGATTATTTTCCATGCTCGGCTCTCCCAACGCCCCGATGGGCGCTCATACTCTACAGATGCCAATTGAGCTCATACAGAGCTTGAGCTTTGCTGAAGGAACATGCTTCGTCATCATATCTGCTGGGTTCTCTGATGTTGCTATTTTCTTAACAACAATTTTACCCTTCGCTATGACATCTCGGATGAAATGGTATCTGATGTCGATATGTTTTGTTCGCTCGTGATATATTGGATTGTAAGCCAAATATACCGCACCTTGATTGTCACAGTGTATGGTGACACTTTTCTGCTCTAGTCCAAGGTCCGAGAGCAAACCCCTTAGCCATATCGACTCCTTTGCAACAAAGGTTAGTGCCATGTACTCCGCCTCAGTTGAAGACAATGCAACATCATCTTGTGAAGACGCTTTCCAACTAATTGCACCACCTGCTAGTGTAAACACGTACCCTACTAATGATCTGCGATCATCCAAGTTACCAGCGTGATCCGAATCCACGTACCCTGTGGTCTCATTGCCATTGATATTTCTCCGATACATAATGCCGACGTCTGCTGTCCCCTTTAGATATCTGAGGATCCATTTCACGGCTTCCCAATGAGCCTTACCTGGGTGCTTCATGTAACGGCTGACAACACTTACAGCCTGTGAAATGTCAAGTCTAGTACATACCATGGCATACATAATACTACCCACTGCACTAGAATAAGGAACACGAGACATATGTTCCTCCTCCTCCTTAGTTTGCGGTGATAACTTGTCATAAAGTTTAAAATGTGCGGCTAAAGGGGTACTTACAGATTTTGCTGACTGCATATTGAAACGTGCCACGATCTTCTCAATGTATTTCTTTTGAGACAAACACAACATTCCTGCAGCTTTGTCACGCAAAATTTCCATACCCAATATTTTCTTAGCAGCACCTAATTCTTTCATTTCAAACTCAGCACTCAACTGCCGCTTCAACACATCAATATCAGACATATGTTTAGCTGCTATTAACATATCATCAACATATAATAGCAAATAAATCAAAGACCCATTCTCCAATCTCCTAAAATAAACACAACTATCAAACTGGCTTTTCAAATAATCTTGACTAGTCATGAAAGCATCAAAACGCTTATACCACTGTCTAGGAGATTGTTTCAATCCATACAAGGATTTCTTCAGTAAGCAAACATGGTCTTCCTTACCTGGAATAGCAAATCCCTCAGGCTGCTTCATGTAAATTTGTTCCTCCAATTCACCATGAAGAAATGCTGTTTTCACATCTAGCTGCTCCAACTCAAGATCCTGTGCAGTAACTAAGGCAAGTAATACACGAATAGAGGTATGCCTTACCACAAGAGAGAATACTTCATTGTAATCGATGCCCTCTCGTTGAGTATACCCCCCCGCAACAAGTCTCGCCTTGAACCTGGCTGCCTCTACACCGGGAATGCCTTCTTTTCGTTTGTAGACCCATTTGCATCCGACAATTTTCTGACTTTTGGGTACTTTGACCAACTCCCATGTCTGATTGCGATAAAGTGATTCTATTTCTTCACTCATAGCCTCTAGCCACCGTGATGACTCAGCACTAGCCATCGCCTCAAAATAGGATGAAAGCTCATCCATCTCCACCTCATCACCTACAATTAATGCATAGGCAATATCAGAATAACCATAACGTACCGGTGGTTTAATTGCCTCTTTTGTTTGCCCGTGGCTATGTTGTGTTGTGGCTCTGCTGGTTGTTCAGTATCACCGTCTTCAGGAATTGTGGCCTCATCTGCAATCTCTTCCTCTGTTACCTCTGAGGTCTTTGGAGACTCCGCCTGAATCTCCACCTCACTTCTGACACCATGATCCGTTTGCTCTGCTGGTTGAGTCTCAAGATTCCTCTTTTGAAGCATTGCAGTCTCGTCAAAGATCATGTCTCTGCTGATTATAAAACCGGGTGATCTGGGATCAGTGCACCACAGCCGGTAGCCTTTCACCCCTTGTGCATAACCTAGAAATATGCACTTCTTCGCCCTCGGCTCAAGCTTACCATCTCTCGCATGAGCATACGCAAGACATCCGAATATTCATAATCCGGAGTAATCAACAGGTTTCCCCGACCATACTTCTTCAGGAGTCTTCCACTCGATAGCAGAAGATGGAGATCGATTAATCAAGTAACACACCATATTTATTGCTTCGGCCCAAAATTCCTTGCCCAATCCTGCATGCGAAAGCATGCACCGAGCTTGCTCGAGTAGAGTTCTGTTCTTCCGTTCTGCTACGCCATTCTAGTGTGGTGTCCCGGGGACTGTGCGGTGTCTCACAATCCCTTCCTTTTGGTAGAACTCGGTAAAGTCCTTACCACAGAACTCCATGCCATTATCAGTTCTCAGACACTTGATTTGTTTACTTGACTGCTTCTCAATCAATGCTTTAAAATTCTTGAACCGATCAAATACCTCAGATTTGTGCTTCAGGAAGTACACCCATACCTTCCTTGAGTAATCGTCGATGAACGTCAGCATATATCTCGCACCTCCTTTCGATGGAACTGGAGACGGTCCCCAAACATCTGAATGAATGTATTCGACTGGTTGCTTGGTCGAATGTACAGCTGTACCAAATTTAACACGACGCTGCTTCCTGAAGATGCAGTGCTCACATAGGTCCAGCTTTCCTGTCTTCTGACCTTTTAGCAACCCCTTCTCACTCAGCATTGTCATACCTGCCTCACTCATGTGTCCCAATCGCATATGCCATAACTGAGTCAAATTTGAGTCTGACTCACCTGATGAAACTGCAGCAACTCCGGTCACGGTTTCTCCCAGTAAATGATAGAGAGAATTCGCCTTCTTCCCTTTCATCACTGTCAGGGCACCTTGAGAAATCTTCAGCACTCCACCTTCAGCTGTGTATTTGCACCCAAGGTCATCGAGTGTTCCCAAAGAAATAAGGCTCTTCTTGAGCTTCGGTACATGCCTTACATCTGTCAACATCCGTTCTACACCATCATGCATTCGGATCTGAACTGTTCCTATCCCCACAACCTTGCATGATGCATTATTCCCCAAAAGAACTCTACCACCATCTGCAGTCTGGTAGGTAGTGAACCAGTTCTTGTGAGGAGTCATATGATAAGAACATCCAGAATCTAGCACCCATTCGTCTCCTGACGAACTCATAGATACACATAGGACAGCTTCGGCATCACTGGTACTCTCCTCGGCAACATTCGCCACACTGCTTGTGGCATTTTGCCAAACGCCTTTATTTCTTAGCTTTGGACAATTTCTCCTTATGTGCCCCTCTTCGTGACATTCGAAGCACTTCACGCGACCTTTTGATTTTCTATGTCGCGACTTCGACCTGCTTTTGCTTTGGCTTCTGTTGCTGGGCCTCCGATGTTGGTCTCTACCTCGAATCACCAGTCCATGCACTACATCTTGCGCTAGACTGTCATCACGCAACTTTCTCTACCACTCCTTTGAAAACAAGGCAGATTTTACCTCCTCTGAGGTAATCGTAGTACGCCCCTATAACAAGGAGTCAGTTAAGTGCTCCCATGACTCCGGTAGAGACGCCAACAACATCATGCCTTGTTCTTCATCATCTAAAATCTTGCCAACATTCTTCAAGTCCATCATGAGTTTATTAAACTCATCTAGGTGGGATCTAATGGACGTACCTTCAGTATATCGAAATTGGAACATTCTCTTCAGCATATATAAGCGATTGTTCAAGCCCTTCTTTACATAGAGGGCCTGAAGTTTAGCCCATAACGCTGCGGCATCCTCTTCCTCGGCCACCTCTATTAGTACTTCATCCGATAAGTTCAACAGGATGATGCTCTTGGCCTTCTCCATTAGCTCGTCCTTTTCGGCATCTCGCATTGTTTCGAGCAACTGATCCTTGCCCTCCAATGCCTTGGCTAATCCTTGAGTTGTTAATAGCGCCTTCATCTTAACGCTCCACAACCCGAAGTTGTTCCTCCCGTTAAATTTCTCAATTTCTACTTTTGCTCCAGACATAATTGCAAAGTCTCAGCTCTGATACCAATTGATGTAAATCGACGTCGCAGCGGAAGCGGATCGTAATTTTGTAATTATGTCGGGAGCTATAGAAATCGATTGAAATAACGAGGAACAATAAAAAAAGACAAGACACCAGAAATTTACGTGGTTCGGTCCGAATGTCGGAACCTACGTCCACAGGGAGAGCCATCAAATCAATCTACTATAAATTGGAGAATTATAGGACTACAATCACACACATACACTCAAGTGTTTCCCAGCCCTACTTTGTACTCGATACCCACGGTGTTTAACAAAATAACTCAATGGACTCAACTCAGCACAAAACCTCTCTAGCTCAAGCCTCTCACTCTCTCTCGAACTCTCTTGCTCTCGCTCTCTGCCGAGCTCTTTTCTTTTTGCAGCTTGCCGAGCTCCAGACGTCTTCCCCTTTTTTATCGGTTGAAGGGAAGGAAACAAAATAATATTGTGCTTCAGAGTTGTCAGGCGCCGATCTTCAAAGCATGAGCCACCATGCAGTTAATGAGAGCATGTGAGCGGATGAACAATATGCACTAACACACGTAGAACTTCTACCTTCTCTCTTTCTTTAATAATAATAAAATAAGAGAAGCCCACAATCGTTGAACAAAAGAGAGGGAGAGAGTTTGGCGCCTACGAGATAGTCTTCTGAAGCCACAAGTGTTGACCAAGTTTTCTACGTGCATGGCCATGTGCATGCATTTAATGGCGTAGAAGAAATTGGACAAACAAATCTTCAGGAATCATGCTGACATCTGAGCAGGGCCACAAAAATCAACACACGCATTTGTGGCCTCCATTTCCAGCGCGCGTAGCAGATCGAGGGCGGGATTCCTTCGGCTTGTATCTTGCACCATTTTTCATCAAATGCTCCGCACACGTTCTTTCTCATTTCAACATGTAAATGTTTTGCGTATCGGGTATCGTATAATGGATTCAAACTTGAGACATAATCTAACATCTTGTAACCTTCTAAGGCAGAGTTGAATGAAGTAAAAAGCTCATTAATGGTAAATTTCAAGGCGTGACATGGCAAGGGGTAAGGCAAGTTGGTCAAATATGCGAGCAAAGATTTGATCTCACGCTCAACTTCGAGAGTTTCACATATGACCTCATATCCTTCTTGCAACAAATTATACAACCTCACCCATTTGCTCTGGATGTCGCTATTATCGATAGATGGGAGAATCTTCTCTGCTGGCGAGTTACTTGCCCTGAAGACATAAATTCTGTTAACAGGCAGTATACCCGAAGAATGGGTACCGTGAGAAGACTGTGACTCACCCGTCGAATCATCGATATATTCATTAGGTGAAAGTGAACCTTCTACTGGCGTCGATGGTACATCCTCCTAGTGTAGGTTTGGTGTCCAAGCCTCGTGAAACAATGAGATATAACTATTGGATATCGAATAACTTTTGACATTACTAACCCCAAGTCACATGGAAAAATAAAGGCCTTATATTTTGTCCAAAAAAAAAAAAAAAGCACTGCCTCTCTCTCTAGAATTCTTTAGATCTCTCTCACTCCTACTCCTCCAGATTTTTCTCTCTAGAAAATTCCTTAGCTGCAATTGCTGACAAATAATCAGCAACTTGTAATAAAATAATAATAGGAAGAGTGTAGAAGGTGGTTCATTGACCGACCTTACGCCCTATAAATAGAGCTCTTGTCCATTGAGTGTGTGTAGTAGAGTGGTAGAGAGTCTTGTGTAGTGTAAGTGTAGGGTGATAGAGAGTGAGTGGGTGTGTGCATAGAGAGTTGTGTTCGTGTGTGGTTTGTGAAGTGAGTGGGTGAGCAAGTAAAGTGAGTAGTTGTGAGAGTGTGGTAGTATAGAGAGTTTGTAATATTGTAAAAAAATAATTATTTTACTTGTACATCCACTTGCTTCTCAACAAGTGGTATCAGAGTCAAGTTGTTGGAGGCCGTCCGAAGACAGTGGTTGGGGACCATTGTAAGTGAGTAGGCGGTCAGGGATCGTCGTGCCAGGGAGCAAAGTACGTTAGAAGTCGGTTGGTCCGGTACCAAGTTTACTTGGTATAGTGCTGGGCATTACAACCAAGTCATAAATTCTCAAGTTCGATTAGTGGCATCGAGAAGCTCAACACCTCAACTTATAGTAATTGGAGTACCCACATGCAATATTACTTGCTAGGTCAAGATTTATGGGATATCGTTGGCAGGAGCAATACCACACCACCCATGAATGAGAGCGAATTAAGAAAATGGAACATAAAATCAGGTAAGGCTCTTTACGTTCTTGCTGTGATTGTTGAAGATGAATTATTGCAACACATAAAGAGTGTGAAGACCTCGAAGGAGGCCTGGGATAACTTGGCAACGCTGTTTGCGAGGACAAACGATGCCAAGTTACAATGCCTAGAGAACGAGCTCCTCTCAATCTCGCAACAAAATATGACAGTAAGTCAGTACTTTTCTAAAGTTAAATCTATTTGCGAAGAAATTTCAAAATTAGATTTTGAGAATGCCATCTCTGAGACAAGAATGAGAAGAATAATAATTCATGGGTTAAGGCCGGAATATAATGGTATTGTTATGGCCACCCGTGGATGGGCAAATGAGCCAACTCTAATAGAGTTGGAGAATATATTGGCCAACCAAGAAGCCTTAGATACACAGATTTCTAAGGTCTCAATTAAGGAGGATGAAGTGCTCTCTTAAGTAACAAAAGAGGGTTCAAGGTCCAAAATAGAAATAGAACAGGTGCAAGAGGTGGCAAACCATGAAAAAGTCATGAAGAATGTTCAAAGCGAATAGAAGCAACTGGACCTCGGCCAGGGGGAACTCATCGAGATCGTGATAAGGACAACAATGAAGAAAAGAAGAATAGAAGGCATAATGGACGGTGTTACACATGTGGCAAAGTAGGTCACTTTGCCAAGGACTGTCGATTCAAAAAAGTTGAAGGAAACGTGCGGCATCTAAGGAAAATGATAGCGAAGAAGAGTTGGATTTCCAAGCATCCTTTGCAGTGGAGGAACAAGAAGAGCTTGCAAGCTCCTCCATCATAGAGTTAAAAGATGCGATGGCCCTCATCACGGTAAGTAATAAATTGATCAATTATGATGAAGATTAGATAGTTGATTCGGGATGCTCAAATCACATGACCGAAGATCAAGGTAAGCTATCAAACATGTGTGAGTACAATGGTGGACAAGTAGTTGTCAGTGCAAACAATTCAAGGTTGCCGATTATCCATGTCGGCCAAACAATGATAACACCCCGATTTAGTTCACATCAAGTCGAACTGAAAAACATGTACCATGTGCTAGGAATGAAGAAGAACCTATTGTTTGTGGCACAACTTACAAACTCAGGCAATTATGTGGTGTTCGGTCCTAAAGACGTAAAGACATTAGGGTGTACCGCAATTTGAAACCTACTGGTACACCAATAATGGAAGGGCATCGATTAGAGTCTGTCTACTTGATATCAGCTTAGACGGCATATGTGGACAAAACTCAAAAATGTGAAATGCCCAATTTGTGGCTTGCACAGCTTGGGCACATGAGCTACCATAAATTAAAGGTCATGATGAAGAAAGGTATGTTAAAAGGTCTCCCCCATTTAGAAGTCCAAGAAGATGTCATCTATGCCAAATGCCACTATGGGAAGGCACATCAGCTTCCATAGGAGGAGTCCGCATTCAGAGCTAAGATGCCTCTAGAGCTTATCCACTCAGATGTATTTGGACCACTGAGGCAACCGTCGGTCAGAGGATCAAAGTACATGATAACATTCATCGATGATTTCTCCAGGTATGTTTGGGTTGACTTCATGAAAGAAAAATATGAGGCATTAAACAAATTAAAGGAGTTTAAAGAAAAAGTAGAATATGAAGTAGGCAAGAAAATACTATGCCTTCGCATGGATAATGGGGGAGAATATAAGTCAGATGATTTTACAAAATTTCTTCAAGAATGGAAGATACATCAACAATTTACCTGCCCAAATACGCCACAACAAAATGGAGTTGCTGAAAGAAATAATCGGCATTTGGCGGAAACATGTAGGAGTATGTTGCATGCAAAGAATGTTCCACCCAAGTTTTGGGCTGAGTGTATGAAGACGGCAGCACATGTGATCAACACACTACCTCAAGCAAGGCTTGGCTTTATGTCACCGTATGAGAAGTTATGGAATCACAAGCCCATTGTAAGTCACTTTAGAGTATTTGGGTGTGTATGTTATGCATTCGTGCCAGACCATCTTCGCAACAAGTTTGATAAGAAGGCAATTCATTGCATATTCGTGGGCTAAGATGATCAAAGAAAAGGATGGAAAGGTTGTGACCCTACAACAGGGAGGTGTTACACTTCCAGAAATGTGGTATTTAACGAACTATCATCTTGGTGGTCATCACAATCTAATCCAAAAAAAGTTGAAGAAGAGATTCATAAAAGAATGGAAGAAAATGATGAGCTTCATAAGGACCGGTCAACTGAAGAAGGAAATGATCTTGTAGTTGGAAGAAAAGAAGTCAGAGCACAGTCACCAGAAAAATCAAAGAGCCCATGGCAAACTAGTGTACATCCAAGAACTACAGAAGAGTTTCAACCAAGTCATATGGAAGAACCTAAAGAGGAGGAATCTCAACTTAGGTGATCAACAAGACAAAGAAGACCAAATCCCAAATATGCAAATGTGGCGCTGATCGAAGATGTCAGAGTAGTCGAGCCATCCACATATGAGGAAGCTTCGCAAGGCGTGGAATGGAGGAAAGCCATGGAGGAAGAAATACAAGCACTAAGAAAGAACGAAACATGGGATCTAGTGCCGAGACCTAAAGAGGTATGTCCTATATCCTGTAAATGGGTCTATAAACTTAAAACTCGACTAGATGGGTCGATAGAAAGATATAAGGCACGACTAGTTGCTCAAGGATTCTCTTAAAAGTATGGCCTAGATTATGATGAGACCTTTAGTCCAATAGCAAAGATCACTGCAATTCGAGTCTTACTAGCACTTACAGCAAGCAAGTCGTGGAAATTATGGCAAATGGATGTGAAGAATGCCTTCTTACATGGCGAACTAGATCGAGATATATACATGGAGCAACCAGATGGTTTCAAAAGTAAGATTCATCCAAATTATGTTTGTAAGTTAAAGAAAGCCTTCTATGGCTTAAAACAAGCCCTGAGAGCGTGGTACGGGAAGATTGCTGAATTTTTGGTGTAAAGTGGTTACTCTGTAGCCCCAGCAGACTCGAGCTTGTTTGTGAAGGCAGAATATGGCAAGCTTGCAATAGTATTAATCTACGTGGATGATCTAATCGTCACTGGAGATAATGAAGAGGAGATATGCCAAATCATAACCAACCTCTTAATGCGGTTTCAGATGAAAGAGCTTGGAGAATTAAAACATTTCCTAGGACTCGAGATTGAGAAGACCAATAAAGGATTATTCCTATGTCAACAGAAGTATGCACGAGACCTCCTAGACAAGTTCGGGATGCTTGATTGCAAACCTATATCTACTCCAATTGATGGAAATGTAAAGTTATGTGCAATTGAAGGTCGAGAATTGGAAGACGCAACTATGTATAGGCAATTGGTGGGTAGCCTTATTTACCTAACCATAACACGACTGGATATTGCCTTTGCAGTAGGAGGAGCAAGCCGATTCATGGAGAAGCCACGAAAGCCTCGCTTAGATGCAGTCAAGCGCACACTAAGGTATGACAAGGGTACATTTGATTTTGGTCTTCTATATAAGAAAGAAGCATCATGTGAAGTTATAGGCCATGGCGATGCTAACTTTGCTGGAGATCGTGACACACGACGATCAACTATTGGATATACGTTTAGCCTCAAATCAACAGTAGTGTCATGGTGCAGTAAAAGACAGGCAACTGTGTCACTATCTATGACAGAAGCTGAGTATAGAGCAGCAACAATGGGAGCACAAGAGAGTACATGGCTAGTACAACTAATGGAGGATCGTCATCAACCAATAAATCAACCTACACGGATATATTGTGATAATCTGTTAGCCATAAGCTTAGCGGAGAATCCAATTTTCCATGCGAGGACCAAGCATGTAGAAGTGCACTATCATTTCCTGCAGGAAAAAGTATTACAAGGTGAGATAAAGATGGAGTATGCCAAAACAGATGATCAAGTTGCAGACATCTTCACCAAAGGTCTTGGAGCTGTAAAATTTGAAGAGTTTTGAAGGCAACTTGGTATGATCACAATGTCCATGCTAAGAAAGAGTAGTCGGTGAGAGGGAGTGTTAGAAAAAAAAAAAAAAAAAAAGCACCACCTCTCTCTCTAGAATTCTCCAGATCTCTCTCACTCTCTCCTCCAGATTTTCTCTCTAGAAAATTCCTTAGCTGCAATTGCAGACAAATAATCAGCAACTTGTAATAAAATAATGATAGGAAGAGTGTGGCGGTTCATTGACCGACCTTACACCCTATAAATAGGGCTCTTGTCCATTGAGCGTGTGTAGTAGAGTGGTAGAGAGTCTTGTGTAGTGTAAGTGTAGGGTGATATAGAGTGAGTGGGTGTGTGCACAGAGAGTTGTGTTCGTGTGTGGTTTGTGAAGTGAGTGGGTGAGCAAGTAAAGTGAGTAGTTGCGAGAGTGTGATAGTATAGAGAGTTTGTAATATTGTTTATAAAAAAATAATAATTATTTTACTTGTACATCCACTTGCTTCTCAACATATTCTTCCCATCATTGATCAAAGGCTTTAGAGCTAAGTGAAGCCCCGAAACAATTAAACAACTCGAACCTCCTCAATATGTGTCGGGTGATCTCTTTATAACATATGACGGCAGTCTTTTCTCCAGCTAAAGTGGGAGGAAAATTCATGGAGTAAACTACTGGCATAAGCGTACCTTGAGTTAATCCAAACTGACGAGTGCAATAGTGAAGGTTGTATGCCTCAAAGCTCAAAGCGTATTGCTTCTCGAGATGGAAGTCTGATATGAGCTTAGTAGAAACAAAAATACTCATCCAAAATGTAGACATGTCATGCTGAAATGAATTAGGGCTGTAAGAGAAGTCAACACCAAATCTATAGAAGGGAAAACTTTCCAAATAAAGCAAGTAGCTAAGGAAGCACTCAAAGACTGAGAACCCCTCAAGAGTTGGTAGAAGTTTGCTACGAAATTTCGGAAACCCAAACTCATTTTCAGCTGGTGATCTATGCACCTCGTGCCAATGAACTAGAGTGGTCTTACTCTTAGAGAATAATTGAGGAAAATATGTGTGCAACCACCGATGCATAATCCATAAAGGGCCGAAGAATGGCCTAAGGTGTGCTAAACAGGGAAGACTGTGTCAGTGAAGCCTTTGTACAATTTGTTAAGCACCATATGACCAAGACCTACATCAATTTCGTTAAAAAGTGGATATGCCACATCGATAAAGTCAAAAGACACTGAAGCAGTTGGTAAGCAAAAGATGTAGCGGCAAAGTCAATATAACAAGAATGCCATATGCTCTTGAGAAGAAATAGGTTCGGTTGACCTGGCAAACTTGTCCTATATTCATCAAACAGTAAGTCAGTAAATGAAATACCATGAAAGTTTGGACAAGTATTTGGCTATTGACCATAAGAATCTATAAGAGGGGATAGGCCGATCAAAGACAAAATATCAAGCAGAGTGATTGTTATAGGACCAATGGGTAAGAAGAAATAGTTGGTCAGCAGTGGCCAAAAGCAACGAAGGCCACCAATGAGCCTATACTCAGTTGGGTCAATTGACACACTACCGAAGGAAAACGTCTATCTAATTCTGGCTACTTCCCATATGCCTGACATCTCCTATTTCAACCTCTCGTACCATTTGAAGAAACGCTTATCAAAGGAGGGATATGAATTGAAACGAGAATTGGGCAACAACCAAGCATGCATACAAATCTGCAATTGGTTAATGGGAAGAACCTCTTTATAGTGACGAGGAAAGTGCTGGATAAAGGCGTGTGGAGGCAGCATCGATTTGAAATATGGACCCATGGTAACACGATGAATATTTGGGTGATAATCCATGAACGAAAGGAAGAGTCGAGCTTCATATGTTTGAAGGCTCTCGAAGCAGTGTATAGCAGCATGAGCACTCATTGCGGAATGTTGGGAATAACGGATCCCCAAAAAGCGGATTCGACACTAAATCGAATCCCTAAATCAATGCGGAAGACGAGCCCGGGAAAAACAACACGTATCACCGATCCTAAAGCACACCACGGATTCGAGCGTACCTTTTAAGTCACAGATTAAACACCGACGCCGATAGAGAAAGAGAAACTTGGCCCTGTTCGATCCGATTAAGCAAAATCGCCTTTGAATGGAAGAAAAACGTGCCGTATGCTTTACTGTTTTTCTTTTGAGAGAGAGAGCGCGCGGGAGAGGAGAAGACGTACGTTAATTGTCCAAGAGGTATCTTCTCTCTCTCTCTCTCTCTCTCTCTCTCTCTCCTCCCTTTTATACCTTCCCCCATCCATGGGCCCTATTCCCGTGGGCCGGGCTTTTTGGACCCAACTTGGGCGGACGGGCCTTAAGCTCAATACTAATAAAGCCTTCATTTCCCACTCGCACATGGTGGGCCGAACAGGATTCTCTTTACCTCTCTTCAACATTCATACTGGTGAATAATCCGTGCGACCAGCATACTTTGAGAGCTCGTTGTTATACATCTATTATAAATATATAGCAGCTCATAATGGGCGTCTCACTCTGAGTAGATTCAGTATGCAGTACCCTAGATCGATTAATCGCATTTATATCTCTCTTGATCTCTTTTAAACAATGATATATATATATATATATATTATATTCACAATTATAATTATTACAAAGACAGTCATAATTGGTCGACCAGTTAATACAAAACTATAATGCAATTCTCCAAAATCGATCTTCCTCTTCCTTTCAAACTCTCAATTTCAGTTCAGCTTGCTTTTCTAGAAATGCCCCATTAGATCGAATCATCTCATGACCATTGGCAACACCCTAAGATAGCAAACACTAAATAGAAATCTTGAGAATAAGTAAGAGTCATGAGAGGACTAAAAATTGAGGAACTCTTTTCCTCAAGAGTCTCACACATCATAAAAGTTGAGATCAAACTTTTGCCACTCTTATTAGTTGTCTCATGCATACGTAGTATGAAATACGTATTACGGTATTAACTCATTTCCCATGGAGCGTATGTCTAAACCTTTCAATACCGTACATATGATAGTTTAGACATACCTAATGTCTAACTTGAGTTCACGTATCTACTCATTCACAAAATTCATCAGAACTCACATCTGGCATCTTAGATAGATAAAGTAAAATATGTGGGGTATTTTACTTTCGGACATCGTAAGTATTATGTCCTCATCTTAACACTTAGTTAAGGCGACATACGTATTTTAAGCTTGACCTCTCAATTATCACCTAGATAATAAGCTTCAAATCAGTCTCATCTCTATTTATCACACAATAAATAGAGGTGATTACCGGTGTGAGTGGGCTAATCTTTTATCTGTCCGACATACTTCCTTAACTTAAAATAATGCACTGAGCATTAAGATGCATAAAGATCATACAAAGATTCATAGGCATTAATGATGAAAACATAAATTCATCAAATGTGAACACTTAGGGAAATTACAATATTCAGCACATCAGCCTCTACGCAATCCTAGAGATTTCATATGGCTACAAAACACATCTCTAGGTATTGGCTTTGTCATAGGATCTGCTACCATTCTATGCGTAGTATGTACTCTAAGTTCACGTCTTTTCGTGCAACCATATCCTTTACAAAATTATACTTGGTATCTATGCGTTCGGTCTTGCCATGATATTTTGGATCTTTGGTGTACACTTTTGCTACTTGGCTATCACAGTTAACCAACAATGAATCTGCAGCACTTTCAATAACACCTAAATGATCCAAAAATCTCTTAAGCCAAACACCTTTTTATACTGCTATTGATAATGCCACGAACTCAATTTATATCGTGAACAAGGCTATACACTTTTGTTTCTTACTGCTCCAACATATGGTGCCATTATTCGATAAGAAAACAAATCCAGAGATAGATTTTCTTTCATCTAAATCTCATCTCCAATCAGCATCAGAATAGCCTTTGAGTTGCAGATCCTTTCCTTAATAACTCAACGTATAATCCGCAGTCCCCTTTAGATACCTCAGTATTCTCTTAACGGCTTTCCAATGTGCTTGACCTGAATTGGATTGGTAACTACTTACAATTCCAACTGCAAAACATATGTCAAGTCTTGTACACATCATAGAGTACATCAAGCTCCCAACAGCACTAGCATAAGGAACATGTTTCATTTGTTCCTTCTCTTGTGGAGTCCTTGGACACAGTCTATGGCTCAATCCTTCACCTTTTGTAATAGGAGTGTCTATGGGTTTACAATCTTGAAATCTTAACTCCAAGAATGTATGCAATATCACCCATGTCTTTCATCTCAAAGTTGAAAGATAACCAATTATTCACAGTATTAACAAACTCCATATTACTTCCGGCAATTAGTATATCATCAACATATAATGATATGATCACAAATTGATCTTTGGATCATTTGATATATACACAATGATCCTCATCTATCATTGTAAAGTCATATGCCATTATGGCATTATGAAAAAACGTATATACCATTGTCTTGACGACTGCTTAAGGTCATATATCGACCTCAAAAGCTGACATACCTTTTCTTCTTGGCCTTTCACTACGAAACCAGCAGGTTGTTCCATATATATTTCTTCCTCTAATTCTCCATTGAGGAAAGCAGTATTTACATCCATTTGATGTATCCCAAGATCCATACTAGCCACTATTGCCAGAATAATGCGAATCGAGGTAAATCTCACTACAGGAGAAAATGTTTACTTATAATCAATTCATTCATGTTGATTATACCCCTTCGCCACAATGCGAGTTTTATGCTTTTCTATCGAGCCATCAACTTTTCACTTTATTTTGAGAACCCACTTATTCTCAATAGCTTTGTGTCCTTTTGGAAGATCAACCAGTTCCCAGACTTGGTTTGACTTGATTGACTCCATCTCCTCTTTCATTGCATGAATCCATTTTTCCTTACTAGGGCAATTCAGAGCCTCATTAATATTTGTTGGCTCATCCTCATCTTGTGGAGCAACCATAAAAGTTTCCCCTTCAATGTCAAAACGTCGACGGGGAATACTTTGGCGACTTGTTCGCCATATGGGAGATTGTACACTTTGTACATCATTCCCCATCATGCTCCCACTTGGATTAGATAATGATGACGTCATCTCATCATGTGGTTGCAATTGAAAATGAGTTGAATTTAATTCATCACTTCTCATATTACTCCCACTTGGACGAACTCCATTAATATCATTATTTTGATCCAAGGTCTCAAATAGGGAATAATCATCACCTATTTCGCCCTTCTTAGGAAATTCATCCTCTAAGAATGTGACATCTCGTGATTCAAATTCAGTTATACTCCCAATTTCCTTCTCACCTACGAATACATACCCTTTTGAGTGTTCTAAGTATCTTATGAAATTACTCTTCTTTCCTCTGGAACCCAATTTCCCAAACTTGTGAGATGACTCATGTGTATAAGCAGCACAACCCCATGGCTTAAGAAAACTTAAGTCCAGTTTTCTACCTGTCCATAACTCATATGGAGTGGAAGTAACTAATTTGGAAGGCACCCGGTTAAGTATATAGGCAGCAGTTAACAATGCATCACTCCAAAAGGTGATAAGTAAGTTAGCATGCGCCATCATGGACCTAACCATTTCTAGTAGGGTTCTGTTTCTTTTTTCCGCAACACCATTTTGTTGAGGAGTATACAGAATAGACAACTGTCTTTCTATTCCTTTTTCATCACATAATTTTCTGAACTCATCAGATAAATATTCTCGACCTCGATCGGATCTCAATGCTTTTATTTTCTTGTCTAATTGATTTTCTACTAGGTTCATAAACCTTTTGAAGCAACTTATTGCTTCAGATTTATGAGAAATCAAATAGACATATCCAAATAAAGTATAATCATCTATAAAGATGATGAAATAAACAGCCCCATGCCTTCCTTTCACATTCATTGGACCACAGACATCAGAGTTGATTAAATGCAGAGGAAATTCAGCTCTTTTATCTTTTCCAAATGGTTTCCGTGTCGTTTTCCCTTCTAGGCAATGCTTACATATGGTCAAATCGATTTTTTCAATGTTGCCCAACAAGCCCTCTTTAGCTAGTCTATTCATACGTTGTTGGCCAATGTGACCAAGTCTAACATGCCACACATTCACATCATTATCATAGGTATTAGGAGATGTGATAAAGGAATAACAAACATTTGCATTAACATACTCAATATCTAATACAATGAAACCATCCAGAAAATAACCACAACCATAGTAATTTGTATCCAAAAAATAAATCCACACCTCTATTATAGAAGTTCATATTAAAACCTAGTATAATCAATACTAAAACAGACACTAAATTCCGACGAATCTCTGGAGCATACAACACATCATGTAGGAATAAAGTGCGTCCACCACGCATATTCAGTTGGCATGTGCCAATTCCTTTCACTTCAACTCGGGAGTTGTTTCCCACATAGACCCACTTAGTTCCAGTTGGTACTCATCGGAATTCCACAAAGGATCCTCTATCCTTCGCTACATGGTCTGTCGCTCATAAATCTACAGTCCACAAAGGATTAGACTCAGTCAAGAATACAGAACTTGACAAATAAGCAAAGTTCTCAAATGTAGAAGAGATGTTTACCTTTTTCAGCTCACAACAATTGCGAGCATAGTGACCCTTCTTGTCACAATTGTAACACCTCACCCTCGACATTTTCTTCATTTGATGACGTTTTCCTCTCTTGTGTTGGTTAACTCTTGATTTCTTGCAACAAGGACTTGATCATTTGCAATCCCACATATTGAACGAATCAATACACTTGCGCTTAGAGCTCAAAGCCCTTTCTGAGCTAGAACCAGCATTTTAAATGTCTACTTT
This sequence comes from Eucalyptus melliodora, assembly GCA_004368105.4. NCBI lineage: Eukaryota > Viridiplantae > Streptophyta > Magnoliopsida > Myrtales > Myrtaceae > Eucalyptus > Eucalyptus melliodora. The sequence continues at coordinate 12,578,770 of CM023402.3, forward strand.
CAACTCAAATGCCGTTAGGCAGTCCTTTACTAACTCAAGGTGGCACACGGCATCCTCAAGATCTTCCATAATATGGTCAAGAGCTTCTAGTGCTTCTTGCTTTTCCAGCACATATTGGACTTTCATGTGCCAAATTTCATAGTTATCATCATTGAACACCTTTGTTCAGCTCGGCAACTATGCTATTTGTGGCTGAAGCCATTGATCTGAACACATCAGACAAATATGCACGAATTATTAATGCCTATCATTTATGCATCCCTATTTACATAGACCCATCATATTAATGAATAATTTCAAGTAAAGCTTCAAAATCAAAAGGTTGCTACGTTTCCAATCATCCTCCAAAAATCCTAACTTAGAACTATCATTAATATGATTGTCTCATGCAAAATCAATTCTATGAAGCTACAAAAACTTCTAAAACTACCCACAGCTAATTACCCACAGCAACCAGCAATAACAGAAAGCAACAGATAATTGACATACAATAAAACAATAATGCTTTCAACTAATACAACCAATATATAAGTTGCTACATCAACAACAATTAGGTAGTAAACAATACATAAGATGTCCACAAAGCACACTTAAATAAAGATCAGCCAATACAACTAACACCAAGTCAGCACACGAACTAGGAAAGATCCTCTTTTGTTCAATTTCTTGATCTTTTCCCTTGTAACAATACAGTAATATTCATTTACAAAATCCATCACAATTTTCATATATGAAGCAGCTCCGTTGATATCCCATATGCGATTCAACACATCTTGCCATTCAGGTGGAAGAGTGTTTATGAAAAATCGCACCATCTCTGACTGTGGCATAGGACGACCATTCCATATGACCTGTTGAATCTTCCTATTGACCTCAAGGACATGATCAATTAAGTCTTCACTCTCCCATCGATGATCAGTCAGCTCAGCTATCAACTTAAATAGCCTATTCATTTGTTCATCGGTAACTGTGCAAATAGGTGTGCGCAACATCAAGGGAGGTATTGTTCGTGCAACAAATGCAGAACCGTTCCTGCAACAAATGTAGAACAAATAAGGAATCACAAATAATCCACATAGACTTAATTGAAAAAGAAACATATTCTTTTCTTTTTTTTCGGGTCAACGGTCAACGGTCGTCGGTCAACGGTCAACGGTCGTCGGTCGTCGGACCGAGTCGCACGGACCGATCGCACGTGCCGTATGCGTGCGCGGGCTAACGACACGCAGACGTCATCCGGCACGTGCCGCGCGCGTGCCAAGCGTCCGCGGGTCGGGTTGGGTCGTCGATCGGGTCGTCGCCCGGCCAACCGACATCATCACTGACGTCATCCTAGTGGTTACTGACCATTGGGTGACGTCATGCTAACGTCAGCACGTGACGTCAGCACGCGTCGGTTCGCTGACCGGCGCATGCCAGTTCGCCGCCGGCAACGTGCACGTGCTGGTTCGCCAATCGGCGCGTGTGGCGCACGCACTGGGCGAGCCAGCGCTTCCGAACGTGTCATGCCCATGTGCAGTGCCTTCCGGCCACGCGTGTGGGCTCGTGCGGCGTCTCCCAGCGGCATTCGACCTGTCCCTGGATTCGTCTCGATGACCCCTTCCTCCCTATGCCATTAGAATTCAATTTCGACTTACAAAAACTCAAAAAATGGCCGAACAGCGCTCGAGTGTCGGGATTTCTCACCCCGATCCGTACGGCCGAAAATTTTCGCGAAAAAATCAATCAAAAAACATCAAATTGATCGGGAAAACGTGAACTAGGGCTTTGATACCAATGTTGGGAATAACGGATCCCCGAAAAGCGGATTCGACACTAAATCGAACCCCTAAATCAATGCGGAAGACGAGCCCGGGAAAAACAACACGTATCACCGATCCTAAAGCACACCACGGATTTGAGCGTACCTTTTAAGCCACAGATTAAACACCGACGCCGATAGAGGAAGAGAAACTTGGCCCTGTTCGATCCGATTAAGCAAAATCGCCTTTGAAGGGAAGAAAAACGTGATGTATGCTTTACTGTTTTTCTTTTGAGAGAGAGAGCGCGCAAGAGAGGAGAAGACGTACGTTAATTGTCCAAGAGGTATCTTCTCTCTCTCTCTCTCTCCTCCCTTTTATACCTTCCCCCATCCACGGGCCCTATTCCTGTGGCCCAGGCTTTTTGGGCCCAACTTGGGCGGACGGGCCTTAAGCCCAATACTAATAAAGCCTTCACGGAAGAACAAACATTAGTCATGATGAATAGTAGTGTTGTCGACATCAGCATACAGTGGCCAGGTATAGATAGGCCTAGCCAGGTAACTGTTTGCCTTGTTTTAAGGCTATACATGCGAACGTGGGTGCACAGAGATAAGAACCCACTTGACATAAGTGTCACGGATTTCATGCGGAAGTGGGATAATGATAACATATATATATATATATAAACTCATTTTATTTATTAGATTACTTTTTGGGATACAAGAAAGATGTTAAATCATGTTGAAGACGGAATATTCTGGATTTGAGATCACTCATCTAGGAAATATGTTCATTCTTGCGAAGTCTATGTTGAATTTCTTGATCCAGCAACCGGAGATGTTCCTTCTTCTTCAACTCTTGAAGCTCCGACACTTAAGAGTTCAACTTGGCCTGTATCTCCATTTGTTGTTTGAGTTCAATCTTCCTTCTTTGACTGACATCTTGGAGTGCTCTCAAAAGATGACCTTTTCTTCATTGAACCTGTTTATCTTTCCCGTGACTGTCTTAAGGGATTTGCTGCATTCCAATACACTCAGACTCAGCTCCGTCAAGGCATTGCTAGGTTTCGCATCATTATTCTTGAAAGGAGTCAGTTTCTCTACTTCATCCAAATGGTAGCGATATTTGTTAAATATATCGCAATAATATTTAGAGAATCTGTGGAACTTATCTTTGAACTTATCTTTAAGCTCTCAAGGAAGGAACACACTAATCTCACTATTGTTATCACCAAGCTGATTGCACAGAGCTTCAAGCCGATGAAAAGTCTCTTGTTTAAATGGGATTTTGCATATTCCTCCTACCGAAAGATCTATGAACCTTGATAGTTCAAGCCTTAACTTATCCCTATTTAAAGTATTGGAGGTACGACCAAAGGATTAATCATGATTGGTGCCTAAAACCATCTTTGTCCTGTTCAATGCCTCCAGTATTGGAAAAGTTGTTTCTGCTCAAGGATCAGTTTGAGAAGATGTATCCACATGAGCTTCAATCTGAGAAGCTGATGAAAGAGCCTCAACAGCAGACAGTAAAGGTAGGATCAGAATGTTCGGTAGCAGAGACAATAGGAGCCTCAATAACAGGGATGGTAGGAGTAGGATTAGAAATTTCAGTGACAAGGTCACCTGGGAATATGAGATCGATTATCAAACTAGATGGCCAGTAGAGTAATTAATAAGGACGAAGTGAAACAAGCACCAAGACTTGGAAGTGGAGCTGATGTAATCAAAACAAGTGTTAAGGTAACAAGAGCCTCAATATGTTCGATGCTACTAGCGGCAATGGTGAGTTCAGCTTCAGCAATGGTAGGTTCACCAACTGCAATAGTGGGTTCAATCTCAATATATTCAATGTTGCTAGTTGTCATGATGGGACCAGCTATTGGCTGTAAACAACACGTTATTACATAGTACATAATACATCTACCACTCAACTGTAATCAAATAAGGACTTATGGTGAACAACTGGAGCAAAAGGATTGAAATTGTTATGCCCTGATTGAGATGGAGATTAGATGATGGGATTGAAGGAAATTACATCGTCGATGGTACTAAGAAGCTCTATTGAAGGAGTAGGCACAGTAGGAACATCATCTGCCCCATCGTCGATGGCACCAAAAGGCCATGTTAAAGGAGTTGAAGTGGCTGGAACATCATTTACAGGAGTCTTTTCCAAAGAAACAAAGATCAATTGCTAGAGATCTTCTTAAAGAAGCAAAAAAAGTTGGAACAGAGACATCAGGAAGTACTTTAAGTCACTTCTTTAAGGAAACAGGGGGAGTTCTTTTCCTTTTCCTTAGTAGTCATGCCAGTGATTCTCTATCTAAATATGAAGTATGCAGTCTCTTGTAAGCAAAAGATATATACACGAGAAGAAACATGAAGAAGTCATAAGAACTTGTAAGTAGAAATAAAGTACCTACGTCCGAGTTTCCAGGAAGGTCAATGGCATAGTTGCTAGATTTTTCAGGCTCACTAGAACCAAGTAGAAGCTCGAGAGCAAAAGATTACTGAGCAGAGTATTATCATTAGGAGCAACTAGAGCAAAAGCAAAGTCAAGGTTGGTGGTTGTACGACCTTGTTTTGACTTGCCCTTACGTTGAATTCGAGCTACTACGATGGCAAGGGCATCTTCATAAGGACTTTCAAGATTAAAGTTGACTCACCATGTCATCCATTCAGGGAGTTGACGAGGACAAGGTTGAAAATCTTTTTGAAGATCTTGGGAATATCTTGCATACATGGACTTGGTTATCTCAATACAACAAGTGAGGGGCCTGCGATCTTCCAGATTATACTCCTCCTTCTTCGACTGTGAGAAATCCATTGAATAAGGGATAGACATGGGAATGGCCTGAAAGAAGTCAAATTGTCTTGCACAGTAATGAGGAGAGTATACTTTGAAGCCTGAGTAGAATCGACCCTTATGGACAGCCATAATGGAAGGTCTACTGGGGATAACGCACGGGCCTAGAAGTCTTGGACATAATTCACACTATCAAGATCAAAAAGGTAATAATGTTCTTCATTGTCATAAGGGAAAAAGTCAATATCCCTATGATCAACTTCCAAGATAGATTGAAAGTAGTGAACAAAAGGAGAGATATCCGAAAGAACCTTCTTAGGTAAACGATTCAAAAGTTGATAGCCTATAAGAGGCCTCACAGATGCTGTACTGTCACGAGAACCTAGGTCAAAAGAAAGTCCAAGTATAATGACATCCAGGCTTGTAAGATCAAGAAGGGACTAGAGATGGTATCACTCCTTTCAGCCTTCATGACCATTGAAGCATGTGCCAACCCTCTGTATAGAGAAGTAAGAACTACTGGAGCCAGAGCAATGCACCTACCACGCGCAAGATTCAAAGCTATTTGGAGATGATCCTTATTCACTTTAAGTGTGGCACAGCAAAAAACATATCTTGACAACCAATAGAGCAAGAAAACGACCCGTTCCTTTTAACCAACAGGGTTGGTCTCTCTACCAAACCGCTCAAGGAACTTACTATGTACAAGAACTCCATCTGAAATGAAAAAGGTAATTTCAATTGTAGGCTACTACTCAACAGAACGGACAAGTAATTGAAAACCGGTTATAATATACATGTCCAATAGGGTAACAGTTATGGGTCCCCAAGGAAAAATGAAACAATTAATCAAAGGGAACCAAAAACTTGCTGCAAACCTTACTAGTCCACGGTTCACATCATAAGAAGACATTCTAATCGCAAGTGTCTTCTCAATCCCAGCATTTATCCAAGCAAGTCAAGTTGGTTCATCATCCCTTAATCGGAGATACCATTTATGAAAATATGCTTCGAATGAAGGGAACCCACAAAATCAAGGAGAAGTTAAAGATCGAACATCTTGGAAGGAACTGTGTTGAAAAGCCAAAGTCTCACACCTAGTAGGAAAGCAAGCTTTGAATGGAGGAGGGATTCTATTATAGTCAATAATGCTGGGACCCAGAAAGAAACGGCTCGTCACATCCTTGACCTTGTTCAACTAGCCAAAACGACAATCTTTGGCATGTTCCCCTGTATTTTTTTTTTTTTTTTTTGGCCGGTCCTACTCTAATCCTACCCTAACACTGGTGGGGATTTGAACCCCATACCTCCCCCTTCCAAGTTGGAAGGGTGGCCACTGGGGCGAAACCCCAGTGGTTAAATTGCTGATGTAGTCTAATGAGTCATATCCTGAGGTTTTCTTGGGTGCCATAGCAGGTGACGAAGCTTAGATGAAAGGAATCTCAAAGAGAATTTGGAAATAGGGCAAGGCAAGAAGATGAAATACAGTAAAGGAATTCTTAAGGAGATAGTGGTAGAAGATTATGCCTCAGGGAAGAAAAGGAAAAAGTTCCAAGACTAGAGGAGACGTGTCGAGATAATATAGGGAATGAAAATCCATATCAAAGAAAAGATGTCAGAAGACAGAAAGACATAATCACCTTGGAAGGCCATATGGAAACTAAGTATTTCTTTAAAAGAAATAAATTTAAATTTATTTCTTTTAAAATGGGGCATTAGTTGACACTCAAATTTACCCCTAGAACCATGTGCTAGCCACAAAGGAATATTGGATAAAACGCCCCATTTTGGTTCACAAAATTGAAGGTCAACAGCTTTCGTGGAGGCTACTTAAGCTAAGCCTTTATGGAATTCCAGAGCAACTCTAGAGTCGACGGCCAGGTAATTGATGGCCATGTGTTTGGCTATGAGGATAGTGCACTAGATTTGAAGATTAAATGAGACTAGCACTAGAACTCAAGCAAGAATAACTACTACGAGAAATGTGTGTAAAAATAGGAAAGAATTATTTGTTTGATGAGTAAGTTACACAAGTATCATCGACGGGTTAGGAAGCGGTTGTTAAAGGATAAGGTCATATAGAAGAAATAAAAAACATGGAGATTGCAAAGAATAGTGTCCAACAAAGAGCAACCAATTGAGGAACGTCAATCCATCCTATAAATACTACAGTCTCTCCATTGAGAAAGCCCCCCATGCACAACACAACAATTATCTTTACTTTATCGTATCTTAGCTGTAGCTTTCAAGATTCCCATCGTCGATTAAATTCCAACGTGTATCTCTATTTGGTCTAGTATTGTCAATTAAATTCCAGTGTTATTCCACAAAGCCCGGCGCCATTGATTAAATTTCAGCGTTGTGTTTTCTATCTAGGAGTATTACTATTGATTAGATTCCGTCTTTACGCCTAAAACAAGCTATGTCGTAGATTAAATTCCACCATAGGTTGGGTTTAAAGTGTAGGCTATCAGCTACTTGTACCTAGGTTACGTCATTGATTGGATTCTCGTGTAATTTGTGTTCAAGAACTATTAATCTTCGAGTCATTTGGGTATCAGTTGTTAAGGTTGTATATGCAAGTTGAGAATAAAATTTTCCTTTGCATCTAACATTCTCTATCCAAGCTCAACACAGAACCTGAGTCTCCTATAATAAAATCAAAACGTAATGTTTGGTGAAAGATTATTTACGAGAATCAAAACCGGTGAAACACTATGACAAGTTAAGACACAATTAGTTAAATTAGTTAACATATTACCTTGGTCAATGCGATCTAGTTAGATACACTTAGGCACTCTATTACTCATTTGAACATATTTTTGTAAGAGTTTATTTCTTAAATGTATCATGTTGTGCGACTCATTTATAAAAGTGTCATGTTGGGTTTTTTAAGGTATGATGTGATTAATAAATGAGTCAAATATGTATGGATGATGTAGACAAATGTATATAAAAAAAGCAGACATAAGGGATAAGTACCAAAAAAAAAATCATAAACTTGTTGTACATATGTCAATTCAGTCCTAAATTTTTTAATTTGGTCAATTTAGTCCTAAAAATTTTAACGATTTGCTAGTCCTTTTGATCGAAAATCGCTGACGTGGACATCGGCCATTTTACGTGGTACGACCAGCGTTGATGTTGACAATTTATGCAATTTTTTAAAAAGTTATGATTCTTTTATATAACTTTTTTCTTTTTTTTTTCTTTTCCACCATCATTAGTGATGGTCATTAGGGCCTTAGCTATGGCTTGCAACCCTCGCTGATCACTTGACAAGGCCATTGTGATCATGGGCAAGGCAACCCTCACCCAGTGATCAACAAAGTTCATCGGCCATTTCAAGGCCTTGATGACTCTCGATGGCCATGGTGAAAAAAAAATGAAAGAAAAGAAATGAAAAGAAATATAAAAGAAGAGATAGCTTTGCCATTTCTTCCTCCCTGATATATTGTTCATCCTATGCTCTCAAAGGGGCAATTTTGCTACTGTTGCTGCAGTTTCAGGATTTTGCTATTGCTAGAATTCTAGCCATTCGTTGAGGCTGAAACTCGGAGGATTGGCCTGTCTCCCCTCCCTCTACAACCCTACCAAAGCGTTTGTCCTGGTAAGCCCCGCAAGTCCTACTATGTTCATTCTTGGTTAGGGTTTGTGGGGTTTTCTACTGGGCTTCGACTATTACTATGGCCTCTTCGTCGTTAGAGGTGACTGATCTCTTGGGTAAGGCCTAAATTAGTGCGGATGGTGTAAGTGGGCGTAGCCCCAGTCCCCATGCCTAAAAACCCCAATCCTTTGAGGTTGCGAGACAAGTGGGCTTGTCCAGAGCAAAAACAGCGGCTTCGAAGGATGGCTCACGTGGATCCCAAAAGGCCCCTCGCGATTTGGTTGATCCTAGGGTATGTAGCTGAGCTAGATCCACCTCCATTCGACCATAGCCCAAGAACCAGCAAGCTCGGAGCTCCAAACCTTCACCTGCCTAGTCCTAAGCAAATGTCACGAGAGCAACAACACAGGGATACGATCTTACATACGTTCCCCTTTCTTATGTGGACAACAAGCCTGTTGTCACTCTTTCTGAGGAGATTCTGGAGGCCACAGATCCAAAATGGCACCAATGCCTCGGTGGGTACTACATTGGGAGGAAACTTCCTTTTAAGATGACCAAGACAACTCTAAAACGCGCTTGGGGACCAAAGTTCTCTGAAGTGATGGCAAATGACCAAGGTTTTTATTTCTTCCACATCTCGGACTCGGAGTTTCGTAGGAAGATTCTTAAGGATGGTCCTCTAATAGTTGCTAGGGTCCCCCTTATCCTACAATAATGGAAGCCTTTGCTGGATTTAAAGGACATCCATTCCACCATTCCGGTTTGGATACATTTAAAAAACCTCCCCTTTGAACTGTGGTCTGCACTAGCAATAAGTGGAATTGCCAATGCTGTTGGTAAGCCCCTTTTATGTTGACCAACGCACGAAACAAATGAGGATGCTTTTCTTTGCTAGAGTGTGTGTCGAGATCAATGTGAGGCAACCCCGATGTAACTCAGTCGTTGTTGCTCTCAATGGAGTAACTCGAGCTGTGGAGATTGATTATGAGTGGAGACCAGTGGCTTGTCCTAAATGTGGCACTTTTGGCCACAAGTGTGAGAATCTTAAGCCTTCATCCAACGCTAAGATAAGTCTTCAGCCAGATCCGAGCGCTGAGGCTCCTACTGCTCACAACAGGGTTTCTGCCCCTATTCCTAAGGGACCGATTGATCTAGGAAGCCCTGATCCAAGATGGAAGCAGGTGTTGAGGAAAAAGAAGCCCTTGGTTCTAGAGAGGGGATTGCTGACTTACCGAGTGATCCTAGTGAAGCAGGACAGATTTTGAGGTTAAAGGATTCCAATCCTGGAACTACTTTGGCCTCCACTTATACCTGCAAGGCCTAGAGAGTTCAAAGGAGCCTTTATAAGGCTGAGGACCCCCTCACCCTCTCTTCTACTGGTCTGGAAGACTTTCCTGTTGAGGCCTCCGCCTCAACCCTGTTGTCCAATTCTGCTAAGGACTCAGATGACTTGGCGAGCCTCCTCAGTAGCCCTAATGAAGAGGACCAGGTCATGCAATGCCCTCCTTCTGCAGAAGCTGCCCCTGCCACTAGGAAAACTGTCTCTAGGCAGAATAAGGTTTTGCCCAACTCCGCTCCCTGCTAATTCCCTTAGTTCGGTGGCCAATCGGCGTCGGTCTTCGAAGCGGAGGTAACCTCCTGTTGCCGTTTGTATATACTTATTATATTATTACTTACTTATGTATATAGGTGTTTGGAACATTAGAGGTCTTCTTGGTCCCTCTAGGCAAACTGAGGTTCGGAACCTAGCTTCCTCTAATAGTCTTTGTGTTGTGGGTTTGTTGGAGACTAAAGTATCGAAGCCTCTCTTCCTCTCGATTTCTGCGAGTCTCTTATTGGGTTGGTGCTGGGTGGCTAATTATGAGTACTCTCCGAGAGGGAGAATCTAGGTTGGATGGAACCCATCGCTTGTAAACTTTGATGTTTATTCGACCAACTCTCAAGCGATTCATGGGAGATTGAAGTTTCTTAACTCAGGTTTGGACTGCTGTTTTTCGGTTATTTATGCCGAGCATACCTTCATGTCCCAACAGCCACTTTAGGAAGACCTGGTTCTTAGGAGCCCTGCCCTTCAAGACACTGCCTGGTTGGTAGTCGGGGATTTCAATGCCATTAAGGACCCGTCTGACCGGCTTGGGGGCTCTGACTATTGGATCCCTTGCTTTGATGATTTCAAACAGTGCTTAGCTTAGGTAGAGCTTGAAGACTTGAGATATGTTGGCTTTTGCTTCACCTGGGCTACTTCATATGGGCCTAATCGCAAAGCAAGGAAGATTGACAAGGTCCTTGTGAATACAAGGTGGAGCCAAGATTTCTCTTTCTCCAAAGCTACTTTCCTTGCCCCTGGTATAGCTGTGGCATCCCAAAATTCAAGACAACCTCTAGAGGAATTAAATCCCATAATTAGGTAATGAAATTACCTATGGTTTATGCTTTAACCATTAGTTTTCTTAAAGCTAAGTGATATGTGCTTGTGTTTATGAGATTTTAAATTAGATAAATTAATGATAAAAATCTATGCTTGGCTATGCACCTCTTAGATTAGATTCCTATCAATAAAATATTACAAGATTTTTGGCCATGTGGAATTTAGTAACTAAATTCTTAAAGGAAGAATAGGAAAGGGGAAATTTTTATTTTTATTTAGGTTTGGGCCTTAGGCCCAAAGGTGGATTTTAATGGGCCAAGTTGGCTGGCCCATTGAAGCCCACAAGTGGGCTGTCGTCGACCGTGAAAGGGGGAGGAGTGGCCGGCCCATTTGCTGGCCCAATTTCTCCCAAAGCCCATGCATGTATCATGACAAGTGGCAAAAGGGAGATGGCATGCATTGGCCATTGGGGAGGCAAGCTAATGATGAGGATTTGGGGAAATAAAAGGAAGAGGAGAGAGAGAGGGTGGCCGGTTGGCTATTTGGCCAAGTGAGAGAGAGAACCGTGCGAGAGAGAGAGAGAGAGAGAGAGAGAGAGAGAGAGAGAGAGTGAGGCCGAGAGAGGAGAAGCCGGGAGGAAGGAGCTCGCCGTCCGTTTGCCGCCCGTTCGCCGCCGTGTGCTTGTCGCTAGCTCGGTTTAGAGGCAAGTTGGGATCCGTTTTCTACTCTTTCATGTGTGTGTTGCATGTATGTTTGGAGTAGTGTCGAATTTTGGATAATTAGGAGGGAGAAACCGAAGCTAGAATGACTTGCTCTTGGTGATGTTGCTGTTTTCGTGAGATCCGCCTGAGCCAGAATCTTGTGAGAGCTTGCATGCATGTTGTGAGTTCGATTTTGACTTCTATTTCTTCATGAACGTTGTAGCCAACATCTTAAACTACAACATACTAAAATTTGGTACAAAATGATGGAGATTTGAGGGGTCAAACTCTCATCCTACGGAGACACCAGATCTGGAACGATTTCACTGACCTTTCGGTGGATTCGTGGTTGCATGTTGATTTTTACTAAGAATATCTTTTTGAATTCTTCATGAAACTTGTAGATAACATCTTAAAGTTTAACATACTCAAATTTTAAGTAAAATGAACAAGTGTAGCCTAGTAAATCAACTTACTCTTGAAAACCGTAGATCTGGAGACGCGGTACAGGATACCCGAGACTTCATGGACCCATATGATGACTATACTCTGGAATTTTGACTTAGATCCTTTCATAAAATTTGTAGGGGACCTCTTGAAGTAAAACATATCCAAATTTCAGAGGAAACGAAGAAGAATAGGTGGGTGAAAACTCAGTATTTCGGAGACGACTACACTGGACGTTTCGGTGCTAGATCCAGAAGCTTCGTATGACTATAGAAAATAATATAAAACGAATTTGGCTTAGAAGTCTTCATGGAAAATCTACTATAATTTCTTGGGGATTACTTGATAAAATTTCATAATTTTCGAAGGTCGTCTGGATATTTTAATTAAATTATTTCGGAAACTGTGCATTCTGACTTTATCCGAAATTTTATGCTGTATTTGTGTAAATTAATATTTTGTGTGAAAATTCTATTGGCCATGTGTTTTGCATGAAATCATTATCCTATTGTCTTGTCTATCACTTGCCTTAATTTCATGATTTTTTAGAATCATATGGATAATTAATTTAAATATTTTCGAAAATGGTACAAGCTGGAATTTAAATAAATTTCAAAAAGGGCATGATAAATGGACTATTTTAAATTGTACGAATTCCATAAATTTTATTTTTATGAATGATTGTATCTTGCTACATGTATGATGATGACTGATAATGCATGTATAGATCGAAGGATGAAAGTGATTTTGTTTGCCATTCATCATGTGCCATGCTGAATTGAGACCTAAATTGGTGAACATGAATAATGATAAATGAGGAAACTATTTGTGGCGGATGATAATGCCCTGGGAGTATCAGGATGCCCGGGATGGGGGGTGCCGAATGCCCATAATGTATAGAGATACATGGCCGGATGGCCTCGGGAGTTTTGAGATGCCCGGAATGGTTGGGTGCCGGAAGCCTCGGAGGTCTTTGCCCGAGGGGATGCCTCATGATGCCAGTTGGGATGCGAGATGCCCGGGATATGGGGGTGCCGGATGCCTGGTGGCCTTAAATGGCTGAATGCCGGAGGTTTTTCTCGCAACGCCAGGATGGGGTGCGAGTGTAAAGTATGGGATGAAATTGATGATCCCAAGTAAGAGCGATGTGGTGATCGAATTGAAAGTTAAAAGTGGAAATTGAATCATGCATATATGATATGATATGATGGTGATCTCTTATGGCATGATGACATGCATATATGATATGATATGATGATGATCACTTATGGCATGATGGCATGCATATATGATATGATATGATGATGATCACTTAAGGCATGATGGCATGCATATATGATATGATATGATGATGATCACTTATGGCATGATGGCATGCATATATGATATGATATGATGATGATCACTTATGGCATGATGGCATGCATATATGATATGATATGATGATGATCATTTATGGTATGATGGCATGCATATATGATATGATATGATGATGATCACTTATGGCATGATGATATGTATATATGATATGATAGTGATGATATGTCTATGACATAATGATGATACATGTGTATGACATGATGATGATAACCTATGACATGATGGCATGTATGTGTTATGATTGTGATGAGCATGTATGATGGTATATGCATGGCTTCAAAGTAAGTAATGCCTGGAATGCATGTATGACATGTATTATGCCATGATTGTATTACACGATGCTTTGAGTGGTTATCGAATCTTTTACCTGCTGAGTGGCTGTACTCACCTCTTTGGGGACCAACATTTCAAATTAGTAGGATGCCGCTCCCTGCTGTCACGAGGGGCGTGTTTTACGGCCTACCTTCCGATGTAGAGGTCGAGTGCGAGGAGTTTGACTATCCCTCCATTCCTGGACTGACGTATATTCGAGTGCGTTGTTTAGTTATGTACGATGTGGGCCTAGCTGGGGGCCCTGTTATCTAGGAGTTCATATCCGTCCATGTTCGCCGAGACGGAGCGATGCGTGGATGTTACCGCCGTCGCCGCCTAATGCACCGGGATGGGTGTGAGGGTCCGCTCGTGACAAGTAGGAGCTGAAACTTTTTGGGATGGTTAGCCGACACTAGAGATGGGGGATCTTGCATGTGAGTCGTAGTGGGTCGACTGTTTCTTTTTGGTGTTTAGGCCGAGTGTGGCTTTATGTCTTGGCCTTTCTTTTGATGTACCGACCCAAGGAAACCCATCTTGAAAATATGTAAATAAAGTGTCATGGCTTTGTCTTTTATTGTGATGATTAGTGGTGTGCAATTGTATCATGGTTAATGGAAGGGGGATATGGTGATGCTAAATTTTGCTTCCGCTATGTGAGTCGCGCTGGGACCATTTTCAAAAAAAAAAAATGTCTATGATTTACGACGCTTCTTCTAAGAGATGTAATCAGGTGTAACGTTTGGTGCCTGTGGCAACCTAAGAGGGATTTGGGGGTGCCACAATATCAGACCATTCCCCCATGGTTATTAAAGTGTCATTCAAGTTCTTTGACTTTTGGACTAAGCACCCGTCTTTCCACTCTATTGTTTCTCAAGTTTGAGATACCCCGGGGGAGGGGATGCCCATGTATAGGTTAGTAAACAAGCTGAAGACCCTCAAAGGTCAGCTCAAGCTTCTCAATAAGGAGTCATTCTCCAATATCTCAGCTAGAACAGCTAATGCTAGGAATGCTCCATGTGCTACCCAAAATAGCCTCCAGCTAGACCCATCCAACATTGACCTTGCAAAGTTGGAGAAGACTCATCGGCGTACCTTCATGGACCTGCGGAGTCTAAAAGAGTCTTTTTACAAGCAAAATTCTAGAGTTAAGTGATTAAAAGAAGGAGATAGGGAGATAGGAACACTAAATTCTTTCACCACTCCGTCATTAAAAGACAGTTGGGAAACAGGATTCTCTTGATCTTGGATTCCTCCGGTGTTCTAGTCTCCGCCCTAGGAGTGACTCAGCAACTATTTGTCAACTACTTTCAAGACTTGCTGCCATTGCGGGTGGTGGAGTCGATGCCGATTTTGCAGGAGATCTAAAAGGTCATCCGGTGCCCCTTTAATGAGGAGCAGGTTTCCTCTCTTTCTTGCCTGGTTTCCGACCAAGAGATCTAAGAGACCCTCTTCTCCTTACCTTGAGGCAAGGCGCCTAGACATGATGGATTTACTGCTAAATTCTTCAAACAAAACTGGGAGACTGTAGGGCCCTTGGTCTTAGAAGCGGTCAAAGACTTCTTCATTTCAAGTAGGCTTCTTCGTGAAATAAACAACACTTTTTTAGCTCTGGTGCCAAAAGTGCCCAATGCCTCTGCCGTATCAGACTACAGACCCATAGTTTGCTATAATACAATTTATAAATGTATTACCAAGATCTTGGCCAACCGAGTGGCTACCGTTCTTCAAACCATTGTTAGCCCTTCTCAAAATGCCTTTGTTAAAGGTCGGTGAATTAGGGACAACATCCTCTTGGCCCAACAGCTTTTTACTAGATTCCATCTCGATCCTTATTTTCCAAAGTGTGCAATCAAGGTGGACTTCCAAAAAGCATATGACATTGTGGATTTGGATTTCCTCGAGCTAGTTCTCAAGGCATTTGGCTTTCCTAATCATTTTATTCAGCTCATCATGGTATGTGTTCGCACTCCAAAGTTCTCTATCTCTACAAATGGCGAGCTTCATGGTTTTTTCCCTAGTGGCCAAGGCCTTTGCCAGGGAGACCCCATGTCTCCTTATTTATTTACCTTGGTTATGGAGATTTTGTCAGGGTTGTTATACCTACGCACTAGGCAACCGAGCTTCAATATTTCTAGAGGTGCAAAACAACATGTCTTTCGCATTTATTCTTTGCAGAGGATGTCTTTCTCTTTCGCAAAGTTGATATGCATTCAATTTCTCTCCTAAAGGGAGGCCTCGATGTTTTCTCGGATTGGGGTGAGTTGTGGCCTAACTCTAACAAAAGTGAGGTCTTCCTTGCGGGAGGCTCGGCTTCTCTTTAGAACCAAATTCTCCATGCCCTTGGCTTTCATGAAGGGAAATTGCCGGTGCGATACTTGGGGGTGCCCATTATTTCCCCGTGGCTCCATAAGGTAGATTGTATCTCCCTAATTGACCGCATCATAGCGAGGGTGCAATCTTGGGCCCATCGTTTCCTCTCCTTTGCAGGCCGTCTTCAACTTATTAGGTTAGTCCTTCACGACATTCAAGCTTATTGGGCAAGTGTGTTTACTATCCTTAGCACGATGTTGGATCTCATTGAGCAAATCCTGAGACAGTTTCTCTGGAAATGCCCGGGCCTGGAAGTAGTGGGGCAAAAGTTTCCTGGGAAGATGTGTGCCTCCAGAAAGAGGAGGGAGGGCTTGGCACTCGTAGGCTTCAGGAATGCAATAAGGCTTCCATGCTTAAACATATTTGGATTTTGTTCACAGACAAGGAATATATGTGGTGCAGGTGGATCCACTCTACCTTCTTACGAAGGAAAAATTTATGGGTGGCTAGTATACTAACTTACTACTCGTGGGCTTGGAGGAAGATCTTGCAACTCTGGAATGAGTTCGGCCATTCCTTCCTTTGGAGGATCGATGATGGTTTATCAATGTCTCTATGGTTCAACCATTAGCACCTTAAAGGCCCTTTGAACCTTCTATTTTCGAACACTCTCATATATAGCTCCGGCTTGTCTAGACAGGCGAAGGTGGCTGACCTTTGTCTTACGCCTTTTGCAGGGAGAGGCCAGATTCCATCGATCACTTATTTTTTGACCGTCGCATCACTGCCAACCTTGCCTTCTTTTAGGCAACTAGGTGCAATTTTCCCCGACGGAATAGGTCCTGGTAGTTCAATCTCTAGTGGACTATGAAGTTCCTTTCTAGCAAAGACTTCTATCATTGTATAGGTCGGTTCTCTTCTGGTGCCCTTTGTCATATTATTCGAATGAAGAGGAATAGTATTGTGTTTAGAGAGGAAGCTCTGGCGATCCTGGCCCTGAAAAATCACATCTTATCAAAGTCGTCAAGGACAAGGCTTTGACATTTAGTAGGGTAAAGGATAGCCCAAGAAATATAAGGTTGCAGCGAAGCTGGGGAATAGAACCCTCCATTTTCTCTCCTGGCTTCCCGGTGCCTCCTCCTTAGTCCTTGGTGCTTGGATTTCGATGCTGCTGCAGTCGATTGTGGTTGCTGTCTAGCCTTTCTTCCTTTGTCTAGCTCTTTGCCGCCTTTCATGTGGTAGTTGTTGTTTTACTTCGGCACCCTTCCACTTGTTCTGACGTGTTGTCATTATGAGTGTAAGTTTTTGATGCCAGACCTTTTTGTATAGTTTGGTTAAAGCTCAATATATTCTTACCTTTACCAAAAATAAAAAAATAAATGTAAAAAATTCACAAAAATTTTTTATGGTAGCACCGATTGTGTCATGTAAGATGACTAGCATCCATATCATTGATTTTTAACCAAAATTGGTCAAAAAGGATCGTATTAGCAAATTATCAAAAATTTTAGGACTAAATTGATCATATTAAAAGGTTTAAAATTGAATTGGAATCCATATAATAGGTTTATGATTTTTTTGGTAATTTTTTCGAGTTTTGAAGGGAAATGATGTCAAATATGGAGAAGTGTTCAAAGTAAATGCTCATGCAAAAGATATTCACACATGGATGAGATAAATTTGAAAATAGAGGCAGTGATAGAGAAGAAGATGCGTGGGCCCAATGCAACCACAGCAACTTACTCGAGATAAAGGCTTGCTCACTCAATTAGTAAATGTGTCACATAATTACCAATTTATGATTTTTTATGTCACAAATCATTTAACAGAACCTTAACAGACTATAAATATATCACATGGAAATCAATTTAGGATTTTATTTGTCACAAGAAAAATTTAAAGTAAATGTGTCAATAGTAGGTATAGTTTGGAGTTTTTGATATCGCAAAAAAGGTCAGGATAAATATATGGGCATAGTATGGGGTTTTAGAAAGTTTGGGAAGAGGAGGTTTCTACCAAAGGAGACTGCTGCAACGGGATTTGAATCTACGCAAAGTGTGTCAAGAGTTTGAACCTTAGCAGTTGAGCCGACCCATTTTGACTATTTATTTGCACTTTACTAATACATAATTATGGAAAGGCAAATAAAAAATTGATGTTTGCCAGCTAATTACGATCATATTCATGTACATATATCTATGCACCAAAAACTTAGAAATCACTCAATGAGTCTCTCATGGTTGATCGAGCCAGCCAAGTCAGTGCTGGTCGCGATTTCTGGAAGTAAGGTCGAGACGTGAGCCCGGATGGCATTGGCAACTACCTCCCTCGTCGCTTGGTGTAAATTCAATTAATGACTACATCCTTAAATTATTTCATGTAACAGTCATTGAATTTCCCCATGAAATGAAAGTAAATTGCTTAGCTGAAAAGGAATAACAAAGTAGAGGTCAGTTCTCATTAAGCCAGTCGAAAAGCGAGCAACGAAATAACACGAGCTTCAACGGTCATTCCAAGAATTACCATTCACACTGCATAGATGGACAACGAAAGGGAAAAACCACCTTCCTTGCTAGTCATAGGGAAGCACCGCTCTTTGCATACCACGAGCATCAAGGGCCTCCATATATGTTAATGCAGTGTGTTACACAAGTCTCTCGATCACAAATATATCACCAACCATTATGGCAGAGTCGATCATGAGACTTGTGCATAACTAGTAACATTTCAAAGCGACATAAATCAAAGGAAAAAGGCTCGTTTCATTGGCACCAAACAAGTACACGCCAGTTCTCATTAAGACGGTTAAAAGGGCGGACATCAAAACGACGCGAGCCACAACTCTAATTATTGAAAACCGGATTATGTGGGTAAAAATCCTATTCACAAGCCCAAGTCCTCCTTTCTACATTTGCCAAAAGAAAGAAAACAATGAGAGAATAAATAAACAAAATAATACCTTCTTTCCTAGTCATAGTAAAGTACCACTAGAGAGTTCTCGAAGGCCCTTTCATGGCGTAGAATTGACCAGGAAACTCCGAGCAATTTGCGAGGATTGGGAGTCTCTGCAGAATTCGAGTCATCTGCCTTGACCTTACGAGCGCTGATGAGCATCCTATTCAAGACGCGCGCCTCTTTAAGGATAAGCTCCACCAGGCCAAGCAAGCAGCTTGAGTGGAGATCGCTGGGATCAAACCGAACGATGTCAACCTGCCTCAAGTGTCGATCCAAGCATTCAAGTTTATTCTTCCACTTTATGGATCCCGAGCATAGCTGCGTACCAAAGGCAAGCGCCTTGAAGTCCATATTGAACTCGAGCTGCGCAGTTGAGACCGAGAACCAAATGATCGTGATCAGTCTAAAGCATAACAAAGATGAACATTTTCATTAAATAGACTGTTAAATCAATGCAACATTCGGGTCTACAGCTAGTAACTAGACCTTCTCATTGGGCGGGCTCAGGCTGGGCCTGCTTGGGCTCAAACCCCTGAGGTCCTTCCCAACCCTACCCAGGCCCAAACTTGTCAGCTCAGGCAAGTGGACAAGCATGCCAAGCAGAAAAACATGAGCGCCGCCACCTTTCTTTCTTTCCTTTTAAAAAAAAAATTTCTCAGCTAAAAAATATATATAGAAATGAGAAAAAATGAAAAACAATTTCAGGGCTTAAACAATTTCAGGGCTTTGTGTTATTTATTCTATTACATTAACCATGAGTTTTATACTACTTTAGTACCTTTCTCATTCGTACAAGAAATTTAATCTCATTTGATCCTATTAGTGTTTATAACTAAAAATATCCAAGTAAAAATTATTAATAAAAAACATGTTATTATTCCTTTCAATAAACATATGGGTTGGCCAGGCAAGGCCTGCATATTTGTCCAGGCCCAATTCAGCCAAGCCCGGCGGGCCCGCGGGCCGCCTACCTATTGAACAAGTCCACTAGTAAGAATATTAAAGTTGAAGGTAGAACACGGGGAGAGAGAAACCCCTAATTGATCATAATAGCATTGTACGAGAGTATCCAAATATTTTTGCCTTCACCAAATGCCCATTCCTCTAAAGATACTTGGGGCCAGCATCAGCCAAAAGGCAGCAGTAAAGACAAATAAGTATTCAATTTCTTTTTCTTTTTTTTTTGGGGGGGGGGGGGAGAGAACCGAATCAGTTCTTCCATATGATGCTATTGTTCTGTAAATTTTCCAGGCATAAAGGTATAGCTACTATTGCATTTACTCAGAAAGACCTAGTTTTGACAGGAATATACCGACTTCCAGAATGGTTGAACCATCTTGATGACCAATTTCTCCACCTGTGGTTGAACATTCTATCATGTTCAATATACCATGACATCCCCATGATCGACAATGACTGTTTAGAATAAGAGATTTGCAATTAGGAAGCAGAGGACGCAAATCTCCCTCCTCCCAATGTGACCGAACCTGAGCACCCATAAACAGAAAAGAGGAAGAATTGTTAGAGTTCTTCTCATTCAGTTCATACAGAATATGCAGAAACCATAATCCTATTACAGGATCTAATTTTGAGAATAAACCAGGATTTACACCACAAACGAAGCCAACCATTACAAAGCCACAAAAAGAAGGTATTGCCACCGCTTCACGAAATCAGGACCTACTATCACACAAAAAATCACTGCAACCTATGTCACCATTCAGGGTATGGAAGAATCGATAGGGGTGTCAAAAAGCCCTTGGCCCGATAACCCAAACCATTTGTGGTTCAGAACATTTATCATTTGGTTTTTCCAAAGTTTGGGACTGGGAAAACACAGAGCTGAAATGGGTCATTTTTGTGTTTTGGGTGAAGATCCAAGCCAACTTCCTAATTTGCCTGTGAATGGACATGATTCTGAAGGGAGAAAAAGGCGACAGATTCAGACTAAGATCCGACATGTTAGCTTTGCCAGAGTGATAAGCATCTGCCCCTAGTCGGAAAGAAGTTAGGAAATTTGCACAAGATTCCATTGTTGGCTAAGTCGCGTATATGTGGCAACAACATTACATAGTACGAAACTTCTCCAGTTCATGTCCTTAAGGAAACAGATTCTAATAATCCATGAACATGACAGACCAGGGCTCCAGAGCTACCTAAGCATGTGCTTCAACATGTCCAGACATCAGTCTGCTATCAGAGCTCATCATTTAACAATTCATCAATCATCTCCACTTCTTAATGGCACAAATCTTGTGGTTCATCCACAAATATAAATGTGAAGTCGAATCTACCATCTTGACTATGACTAAATTCAAAGGCAAACCTCAAGCAGTACCAAATTTAGCGGCATTGCGCAGCTCCCGAAGAATACCCCTCGCCAAGCTGCATGGCCATTTGTAATAATCAAACCGATCGCCGCCATTGATGCTCATGAAGAAATTCAACTTGGCCTCGGCCAATCTCAATTCCATCCTGGGGAAGTTACCCAGCAGGCGCAGCGCCTGCAAATGAGGAGCTGAAACCTCCAGCGGGGAGCCTCCGTCGGACAAGGGCTCCCACCCGTGAATCACTAATTCTCTCATCCTCCTAGAGCGAGCCTCGCGTCCCGCCGCTGCAGCTCGAGGGACTCGAGCTGAACGGCAACATCATCTTTTATTGGGAGTAAAGTAGAATAGTTAATCCAAAATTCCCACCTTTATATTTTGCTTAGTAGCAGATTTCGCGTGTGATGCACGATTTTTAATATAATTAACTTGAAACTTCTTTTTGGTAATATATATTGTAAAGATCGCTATAAAGAAAAGAACAATGTGCAATTCACCAATGTTATTTATTAAGAAAATTTATATGTTTCAATCTGACTATGAGATATATTTAAAATTGAAATAATTCTCAGAAAATTAGTTTAGTCTACATGTTGAAATACACCTAAACCAAAATTAAAGTACAATCAACGTTATTGTTGGCTCAAGTTGGGCTTGCCTGGGCTTGAACCCCTGAGGTCCTGCCCAAGCCCACCCAAGCCCGAACTTATGGGCTTGAGCCGATGGCGAAGCCGGCCCAATGGAAAAACATGGGCGGCCCAGGCCCCCGCCACCCATCAGGCCACCTTACGTATTTCTATTTCTAAAATTTCAGTTAAATAAAAATAGAAATTGGAAAAAAAAATGAAAAAATAGTTTTAAGGCTTTGGTGTTATTTTAAATCATCACTTTACCTTTAAGTTTTTACTACTTTTTTCTACCGTACAATAACTTTGGCCTTATTTGATCCTATTAGTATTCATGACTATAAACTATCCAAGTGAAAATTGTAGCCACAAAAAAATCCTAAACTATACTCACCGTAACACATCTATTACATACTTTTTTTGTGACACTAAAAATTACTAAACTTGTACTTATATGATACATTTATCTCAAACTTATACTGTGTGACACATTTTCCTTGAACTTTTTTTTGTAGCATCAAAAATCAAAAAATTATATTCGTGTGATACATTTACCCCAAAAATTGATGTCATAGGTATAAGTTTAGGATTTTTAATATCATATACATATAAGTTTAGGATTTTCGGTGTTACAAGACAAAGTTTGAGGTAAATGTATTATATGAGTACAAGTTTGGAGTTTTTTTGTATTATAAAAAATAGTTTAAGATAAATGTGTCACAATGGATAAAATTTGAGATTTTTTTAACGACTTTTGCCCTTAAATTTATTAATAAAAGACCTATTACATTTCCTTTCAATAAATAAATGGTCAGGCCAGGCAGAGCCTGTGATGTTTGTCCTCAGGGGGCCCACGAGCTGCCTGCCTATTGATCATGTTCACTAGTAAGAATAGTAAAGTTGAAGGTAGCTCGCTACTCGCCTGTTGATCGTGTCTATGGTTAAGAATATTAAATTGATCCTGTTTACTAGTAACAAAATTAAATCTAAGGGGGGGGGGGGGACGGTAAATTTGCACAAGACATTCTAGATTGCTTCTAAAAATTTCAGGCTACCGCAACAAGAATGAAAACAAACCAATCCTTTTTTTCATATTAACAAAAAGAAAAAAAAAACATAATAGCATCAACAAAAAATAAAGGCAGCAAGAAAGGAGAAAATATTCAATAGTATGTGCGCGCCACGTTATCCATCCTTTCATTTTTCAACAGGCATGTCAAGTGGCATGTGTGCACCACATCAGCGGATGATGTGGTGTGCACATACCATTGAATATTTTCTCGAGAAAAAAGGTTTAAGCAGATTGAATCTGGCGCACAAACCCTGCTATTTCGATAGTCTTTTCAAGTGCCGGAACTTCAATAATGTGTTTGCTTTACTGTAAAACAGTGCTTATGGCCGTGAATTTTAGGGAAAATGATAGCTCCGTGTCATGTAGCATAGTTTATTCAAAGTTATTTCTTTGTATGTCCTACAAAACAGAGGTTAGGCCGAATGCAAACACAAATAAGCGTGATTAAAGACCCAAAGAATGATGAGGAAACGATGAAACGTAGCGTTGTTTAACTATAAAATAAATGACACCACAAAAGGGAATAGTCGAGGATCGGCTCGGAGCGGCCAAGTGAAATGAGGACGAGCTAATGGCCCATTGTCCAGACCGAAGACCTGTCTGATCAGTAGGTATTCAGCTTGCTTTCGGGCCTTGAAGCACCCCCGGACCGAGCCTTAATAACCTTCAAATGACCTTATCATGAATCCAAACCAAACCGGACCACCCTTGAGTGTAGACATAGCTAACAAGAAAGAGGCAAGCATACAGGTCAAACCATCATAAATTATTAACTAATAAAGACCATAAACTAAATACTCCACCAAACCCCGCATTCCCCAAATTCTAATAACACTAGCATAGACCTTTACAAGCAAAAAAGTTGATTAGACACGGATAAGAGAATTTTCGACAATCAACTCAAATCGGATTGCGGTGAACTGAAGGCTGTTTGCCCACCGTCCAAGCTGAGAACCGGTCTGGACAGTGGCACAAACAGCACAGCAAACGAGGTGCGACTTGCACCAAGTCCTTGTTGAAGTTTCCCATCGTTTACGGACAGGTAAGGGTTGCAATCAAATCAATATTATTCAACAGAACAAGTTATTAGGACATCCAAAACATACTAATGAGAAACGATGAATCGAAATCAAACACAGACTATTCTAATTCGGATTAAATCACGCAACAAGTCATTCCATGTCCTCAATTTAGGCTGCAAATGCATTTTGGGATAAGTTCTCGGACCAAATCACAACAAACGGCTCATGCAAATGAATTGATCAAAGAGGGGCCGGCTTTTTGGAGCAACTTGAAGAACCCTGACTAGTGACGCCCACGGCAAGGAAAGCTCACTGGTTACTCTCTCTTTCTACCATCCTCTATTTTTTGCTCTCTGTTTTCTCTCTGACTCCCGGAACCATGGATAGACCAAGAAGAAGAAAACTCCAGCCGTCTCTCTCCCCCTCTCCATTCCTTTGTTTCCTGTTTTTCCTTTTTCTGAGCCCTCCTTCTAGACATCACACGCACCTAACGCTCTCCTCTTCTCTCTCCCCCGTCCTCTCTGTTTTCTCTCCTTTGGTTCCCTCCCCTTATCCTTTTCTTATCCACCGAATCCTCTGCTCTCCCTCGGTTTTGTTTCATTTATCTATCTTTGGTTTTATTGACAAGAACTCAAAGAAAGACAGACTAAGCAAGGACGAAAGAAACTGTGAGACTTTGACTTCAACCCGAAGAGTGAAAATAGGCAAATAGAGACCAGGACCTTTTACTCAGAACACAAATTGCAATAAAGCCATTGTAAGGGTGCCTATCATGCTATGTGATGGGCGAGTGGCCGACAAGAGGATTCAGTCATTTTCCTTTGGCTTGACCTGTAACCAAGAGAGTTTGAATGAGAGAGCGTAAAGGGGAAGTTTCCCTTTCATGGGGATGATACAATATTAGAAGCCAAAGCCAAAGCCAAAGCCAAATTGAAGTTAAGATAAGTGGGACACTTCGAAAAGACATGTCTGTCTTCCGCCAAAGCAAGTGAAGGAATCTCTCTTCACCTTTTACTTACATATTATTTCTAGAATATTGATTTCTTTGACCTGAAATAGTTCCCTTACTTTCTTTTCCTTTTACCTAGACAAGATAACTGTCAACAGATTAAAAAACATAAATTTTGTAAGTTAAGATTGCATGAGATCAATAAAATTTTTCCAGTTAAAAGGTAAAATATCCTCAATATTTTCTTTTTCCTTTTTCTTTATGCCTTTTGTCCATCTAGGGCAAATAATCCTTTTCTTCCTTTTTCTTGCGTCTTTCCCTCTTTATGTTTAGATTTGTTATACAATAATGGAAGATTTGCCATGCAAAAAATCCACTAAAATTTATTCCTTACAATTTATTTACAGTTCTCATCCATATGGCAGAAAAAAAAAGGTCATATGCATGAATGATGCTTACTAGTTTGTGTTGGATTGATATTTATAGTCTAATCGATCCTATCTTAATTTTATTTGCAAATCCATCTATAACTACCCAAGTTCCAAATTATGAAGCTCCACTATCTATGATTAGTTTAATGATATA
The DNA here is from genome assembly GCA_004368105.4 of Eucalyptus melliodora. NCBI lineage: Eukaryota > Viridiplantae > Streptophyta > Magnoliopsida > Myrtales > Myrtaceae > Eucalyptus > Eucalyptus melliodora. The sequence continues at coordinate 12,603,981 of CM023402.3, forward strand.
TTTGATGATACCCCATCTAACAAGGCATTTGATATTATTGATGAAGAAGACACTATCTAGCAAGTCATGTTAGGTTGAGTGTGCTTACATAGGATAAGTAGGTTATCTCCTCCATATTAGGAAATTTTCCTCTTAAACCAACTTTAAATTGAGAACCTAACAGGCCAAATTTATAATTATGCATCGGTTACGTTCAAACGAGGTAATAACATTAGTTGCCTCTCCTCACGCCTTCAAGTATTAAATACTTGGCACATGAGATGTTCAAATTTGTAATTATAGATAGGTTACTCTCTTTGACATATGCAATTATTTTACATCAATTTAAGATGGATCAACTTAATCGAAGAACTCAATTGTTCTGTCAAATATGATATAAACATTCAAATTGAGAACTAACAAAATCATGTAATATAGAACAAATTGGCCATATAGGCACTTGTTTGGTTAACATATGACAGAGTCATATTTGGATCCCAGTGTTTCTCACTCGGAATAATGTTAGGACATTGTAAAGTGGAGTCCTATACAATGCTAAAGAATTAGTACATATGTATACGGTCGTTTGCATGCATTCATAATCATATATGGAGCCAAAAACACGGAAATCCATATTATTTGACAAAATCATATATATTTGCCGATGAATGGATTGAAATTGATCAAGATTAATACTCGTTTGTGAAACCATATAAAAAATCAAGTTGACTCAACTCAAAAAGCATAAGGATCAATTGGACTAAAAGAAAAGTTGATGGACCAAATTGAACATTAATTAAGAGTTCTAGGACTAAATTTTGGTATTGTCTCTTCTTTTTATTTATGCTAGAAATATAAAATTAATTAATGAAACCAAGTCTTAAATGATGTGATATATCTTTATTTAATATTTAAACACGACTCACCTTTTCAAGTAGCTAATGAAAGTTTATTGCATCATTTATTCTATAAATCAATTTATCATTTGTTGTTCACTTTTGCAAAGTGGTACTTATATTGATCTTAGGGTCCTTTTCTTATGGGAAAAACACCAAAAAGCGTAACTTAATGTTCACCCAGTTACTAATTACAACCACTATTTATGCAACAATCATTCACATGCCTCAAGCAAAACCTTACATTGAAAAGACCAAATTGCCACTCCTTTTAAATTCATTTTTGCATCTTGCTTAGGGCTTAGGTGGTTGAGGTCTTAGTTGTTCTAAGTATTTTGGGTGGTTAACTTTGGATTTGTATATTTTTATGGATAACTGATTAGAAGTTCTTAATAAAAATCAATAAATTTTTTAAGTCACTAGCATATCTAAGATAGATTTTATTTTTTACATTTTTTTCTCAAATTAAATTTTGTAGTTTACATATTTTTAATCTTTTTTTTTTTTGTCTTTGAGAACTAACGTGGTGACAGCCGCCACGTAAACCCCCAAGTGTTATTAGTGGGAGACCCACCACCCCGGCGCCACGCATAAATCACCTAATAGCCCGCCAGCCTCCCTGCAACTTACATTGGAGGGGCTTCGAACTCCTAGCCTTCCCTCAAAAGTCTGAAGCCTACCTAGCGGAGCCACCATGGCCGGTGGTCATATTTTTAATCTTTTTTAAGACCAAAACTCCCGAAACTTTTAACACAATGTTAACACATACATGCATATCTTTTTCTTTTCTTTTTTTTTTAAATTTCAAATTTGTATAATTTTTGTAATTTGCTGGAAAATTAAAAAAAAAACACACACACACACACTTCTTTTCTTTCATTTAGATTCAAACAAACATGCACGCCTTTCAAATTGAGTTGATAAATGTTCAAATTAGAACCGGTATGTTATAGTTTACCTTTTGGTGACACGCTCATAAGTTCACATCGGGGCAATAAGTTTCACGATTGTATATATTGTGCAAGGCCATAAGTTGTCAATTTCGCTTTATATTGATAAATTGTTTATCAACATCTATATTACAACTTCAGGATCATGAAAGATCCATAGATATTTATATCACATTGGTTTTCACACATATGAATTAGAAAATACCGTTAAAATAACTTTAGTAACTATCTAAAAGTTTGATAAATTTTATCAATATGAGATAGACTTTGCTTCGTTTATATTTAAATTGCTGTTAAGTTCCTAATCAATATGGGCTATTATTAATACGTCATGATAGATTATGCCCTTCAAATTATTAGGCTGTCTTTTTCACCATTGAAGTTGATTGAATGGAGTATGGTCCACTAAAATCTGATGGAGATTATGCACACGCGGAGGAATATTTCTTGTTTGGACCCAAGGGGACGCTTTTGGTGATGTGGGTCGAACACAAATCCAATGATCACATTGGGTCTGTGGCCCGGATCTAGGCAAGAATCCCCATATGGAGAGTCCCTTTTTAGGGATCACGGCTACGAGAATTCTGCTAATACTAGTTGCATTCATGGTGCAGTTGCAAAAGGAAAGCCCTTGTGGTCAATAGAGTAAACCAATCTGATCCAAATAAAGAAAAGTTAACAGATAGAATTGGCATAATGCTGTTCTGTTTATAAAGAAGGCGAATTGCATTCAAGCATCCACCTTGGATGCCATCTATGTCTGCATAATTCATTCTATAGCCAAAGAAATGGAAACAAAAAAAAAAGAGAAAGAGGAAACTTTCCTTTTCATTGGGATGATACAAGGCAAAGCCAAATTGTTAATATGAGTGGGACGCTCGGAAAGGGCGTGTCTGACTTCCGTCAAAGCAAGTACAAGAGATCTCCCTTCACATTTTTATTATATATATATATAATGAATAATGTATAAAAAGAGCATCACCTCATATATCCAGAAAATTTCAAACCAAACTTACCCCAGCGTATATATATATAGACAAGATAACTGTCATAAAATTAAAAATTATAGGGAAAACATAAATTATGTAAGTTAAAATTGCATGAGCTCAATAATTTTTGTTCATATAAAGGGCTAAATATTCTTCTTCTTCTTCTTTTTCTCTTTCCCCACCCTTTTGCCTATTTGTCCATATTGGACCAAATATTCTTTTTCTTCTTCTCTCTCACCTTTTTCCCTCTGCATGTATAGATTTATTTTCGTGCATAAATTCTAGTGAATATTATTTCTTAATGTTTATTTACACCGTCTCATCTCATGCATAGGGCAAATGAAAAGTATCTTATGCATGAATAATGCTTATTACTTTGTGTTGGGTTGACGTTTTATTGTCAGATCAATCTTACCTCAATCCTATTTGCACATCCATCTATAACTACTTTAATTCTGAACTATGAAGCTTCAGTCTTCATGATTAGTTTACTGAAATGTTTGGCAATACCCCCATCTAACTAGAACTTGAAATTACTAATGAAGAAGACCCCATCTAGCAAGTCATCTTGGGTTGAGTGTGCTTTATGGGATAACCAGGCCCTGCTTGACATAAACGGTGCAACTTCATCTGAGAAAATGTTGCCGTCCCGCTCAATCTCCCAACAAGCCATTACTGCTTCCATTGCATTGGGCATGGACATGTTGCTGTTCGTAAAGAACAAGGCAAGAGCACATAATGCGTTTGAAATATCAAGAACGAAATAGATGAATAATCTCGACCTGCATTGGAAAACAATTCATTTGCGGCCATCACTTGCATCAAATTTCTTGTGACGGTTCCTTACACAGATTGGTCCCATTCTTCAGCAGAGCAAGAGAGAACAAAGGGACAAACACAGAAACGAGAAAGAGAGGACCCTCGATGGTTATGACAAAACAAAGAAAGAGACCTAGTTGTGGTTGGGTTAGGTTTTGAAGAAGACAACTAATGAACCCACCAACTTACCTGCTCTTCCCCTTCGTCTCCTCTGTTTGTTTCTTCATTTTCGTCCGAAGAAACCCAGTTGTAACAACTGATTCATGCCGGTAATATGTTGCTCCCTCTCTTCCGTGACTCTTGTCCGTCCGATTCTTTACCGGAACGTGATTAATTTGGGGATATCTGTCCTGCTCCTGTCTTTTGCCCCAATTTCTTGGTTGAAGAACACAGCAAAATTAGGGTTTGAAGAAGAAAAAGAATTCAGTCCCAATTTGCAAATTTGGGGCAAATAACACACATAGACAGTGTGGTTTAGAACAATTCATGCTGACTCACTTTACTGATGAGCCATGTCAGCTGGAAAAAATTAAACTTTTACTGCATCAGACTTTCTAGCAATAACCCAAATTAATGATGGTACTGAAGTAATCGTTTTTCATAAAAGTGACACTTAAGTGATTATTTAAAAAGTTTTGGTGTTTAAGTATTGCGTGAAACTTACGAGATTTTTGGCATCATTTTCTCAAAATAATTGCTTTTGGGAAGTTGTGTAGCTTTAAATTTTCCATTGACTTAATGAATTTTTCATTAATTTTTTTATATCTTGAACTCTTTTAATTTGCGGGGGACATCAAGGAAGGTCGGACAAAGTCATAGTGTTGGAAATAGCTTATAGACGGAGAGCTATATGAAGTAGTTCAAGAGTGCTGGAGATAATACGAACTCTTTGGCTGTTCAATGGAATGGATGGCTACAAAGAAGACGTAATATTCACTGAGACGCACTAAGGTGATAACCAAAGTTAATAAGGAATCGACCTTTACCACATTTTCTCTTCTAATAGAAAGTCATGGCTTTTGGTAACAAAAAAAAAAAAAAAATGCCTATTTGGCTTTTCTTGGTTATTTTGCATAACAACATGTGCAAATATAACCACCGGCCGTGGTCACTCCACTGGATAAAACTCTGCTAATCCTCAACGAAGAGGTGAAGGATTCAAAACCCAAGGGAGGCGCTAGGTGTATTAAGTGTAACTCAGGGGTGGTGGGTCCTCCTGCTTAAGTGTCACCTGGTGGTTTACGGCGCGGTTGTCGGCTGCAAGCTGGTTCCTCCAATACAAAAAAAAAAAAAAAAAACATGTGCAAATATACCCACCCACGAATGTCTGCACCGGTTGAGGACTGGCCTCTTGATCCTGCAAGTCAGGGGTTCGACTCACGTCTGCCACAACTCCTAGAGCAGCTTCGTAATTTAAGTGGAGAGCCCCGGCGGTGGGTTACTAGGCTAGATGCCACCGAGCATCGGAGGGCGGTGTAACCCCGAAGGGTCTCCGGCAATTCCTCAGTCACCAAAAAAAAAAAAAAAAACATGTGCAAATATTATTCTATGTAGGCACACACCTATGCAAAACTGGCTGTACTTGTATATATCTTTCTTTATATACCCACTTAGAAATCAAGATGCGCCCAAAGAAGACTTCATTAGTAATATAAGGGATAAATGCACTAAAAGTCTTAAAATTTGTCACAAAAGTATGATTAAGTTCTAAAATTTTTAAAAAAATGCAATGCAATCCTAAAACTTATTACAAAAAGTGCAATCAAGTTATAAAACTTTAAAAAATAGAATCGAGCCTTAAAACTTGGCATAAAAGTTCAATTGAATCCTAAAAATTTCAAAAAACAATGCAATCAACTAAAGAACTTGATTAGATCAATTAGACAATTTTAAAACTTGATTGTACTTTTTGAAAATTTTAAAACTTAGTTGCATTTTTCGTGAGAAGTTTATGACTTACTTGCACATTTTAAAAATTTTGAGACTTAGTTTCATGACAAGTTTAGATGCTTTCAAAACACTTAATTAGTGTAAATATGGTCAAGGATGGGGAAGAGGCATCATTTCATTGGATATTCCCTTCGTGAGGTGCACTTGATGAATTGAAAATAGTTTTTTATAAGCATAGATGACGCTAGGGCAAAATCATGTGATTAAAATAACAATTTCCAAAGTCTAAAAATGGAATGCATAAGTGCATAACCATGCTTGAAAATATTGCAGCCCAATACAAAAGATAAAATTAATAATTAGAAAGCTTACGTAGTGATCTGACACGCATGCGTGGCGCACGCCATGGAAGTCGTTGACTCTAAGTACTACATATGACTTTTGGGCGATTGCGAAGCGTGACGTCTCCGTCCACGCGAAGATATTTTATGATTTCTTGAAGAGAATGGCAAAAATATTCCCAATAATTGCTGCACAATTGCTGCCTTTGATGGTGCAAAGTCGTGCTCTAGGAAAACATGATATTTATTGCCGCCGATCAATTAGTCTGCTGAGACGCTAGAGGACGCCCGTGACGGATCTAAATATTCCAGCAGGATTAGGGGTGAGCAGCGGTCTAGGGTTGACCCTGGACCGGCCCAACCCTGCTGGTCCTGGTCCGGTCCCCAAGGGGACCGGGTCGGTCCTTGGTCCTTAAATTCCAGGATCAACATCCGTGCGGATTGGTCCCGTAGCAGGTTTTGGCCCAACCCCGACCAACCCTGTATATTATATTATATTATTTATAATTCTTTTATATATTCAAATCTAAGTAAAATATATGTTATATTATATTATATTGGGATGTTCTATCAATAGCACTAATAGTAATTTCAATTTATAACTTTGTTGAGTATCAATTATGTGTCATTTGTTTTGTTTTTAGATTTTTAGAAGTTCAAGTAAATTAACAAGATGTGAAATTATATATTCATGGTTTATATTAAGTATTTTTAAACTTTTTATGGTTTAATTGTATTTTACTAATGAATTTCAGCTGCACTTTGCTTTTCAATTTGTATCAAATGATAAAAGTTTTTGAAGAGTAGAGTAGTACTACAGTTACTACGGTGATTTGCTAGTCAAGTGGTGTGAAATTTATTTTTTGGTTGAGTGGACTTTACATGGTCAAATGCAGTAAAACATTATTGTATATGGTGTTATGAATATTAAAGATAGATTATTATAAGAACTTTCCATGTTGTCCCATATCTCGATGAGTGGTTAGCAGGTACGAAATTTATATTATTGTGTCATCTTAAATTTGCTAAATATGTATTGGTATTTATAGTTTATTTAGTTGCACAATGCCGCATTGTCGATGAATGTATAATTTGAATTTGTAGGTTTGCTTTTTTATGGAGTATAAAAAATAAGAAGAAAAAAATTATCGATCGGTCCTGGGTTGACCCTAGAACCGGACCGAACCCATTGGGTTGGTCCGGTCCTTGATCCCAGGCTTAATAGGGTTGGTCTTCGGTCCTAAAAATTGAGGACCAACACTGTACGGGTTGGTTCTAGAGTTAGGGGGTGGCCCGGACCAACCCGGACCATGCTCACCCCTAAGCAGGATGCATGCGTGCTCAGAGGAGAAATGTTTTATAAAATAAAAAATAAAAATCTTAAATTTATCATATAATTTAGGGTTAATACCTTGAAAAACTCAAAACTGGTACACCTATGACAAATTTACCCAAAACCATTTTTTGACCACTAAAAACCACAAACTGGTATACATTTGACAAATTTATCCAAAATTGGTACACTTGTGACAAATTTGCCATATGTTAGTTTTCGTTAAATTTTAATGTTAAATTATTAAATTAAATGACACGTGACAATTGACTGGTATCTCAATTTGGAACTTTACGCTCCGTTTGTCACAGTTTACAATTTTTGTGATTTTTTTTTGTGGTATTAATCCAATTTAGCATATGGTATATTTATCACAAATTTACTAGTTTAGAGTTTTTTGCAGTCGAATAAATTAGTTTGGGGTAAATTTATCATAAACGTACCGGTTTATGATTTTTTGTGGTCGGTCGGAGTAAATTTGTCACAAGTGTATCAGTTTAGGGTTTTTCATGGTTAAAAAAAT
>CM023402.3:12620503-12638355 GCA_004368105.4 Eucalyptus melliodora
CACGAGTCTGATGATCGAATCCGCGATTATTGTCGAGCTTTCCAAATCGTGTTTGAAGTTTCTACATTTGTGATTCAAAGGCTTGTGTAATAACACACTGCATTAACATATGTGGAGGCTCTTGATCCTCACTAGGATGGTGGTTTTTTTTGGCCTTTCGATGTGCATCCGTGCAATGTGAATGGTAATTCTCGGATTTTGTTCAGCTCTGACCTGCAGTTTGTTGTCCCTTTTCAGATAAGTAATTTGTCTTCAACTCATGCGAAATTCAACGATTGTTACCGGAACTAATTGAAGGATGTAGTCATTAATTCATTTTACCCCAATTGCCGAGCGACGAGATGCAGTTGCTAAGGGAAAATTATCCAAAATGTTCTAAACTTATTATATTTTTGTTAATTCAATTTTAAACTTTTCAATATTTTTTTTTAAAAGGGTCTTAAATCTTTTTACTTTTTGTCGATTGAATCCATCCAGTATGATATCATTGGTTAAAATTCGCCGATATAGATGTTGACCGTCCTATATGATATCATTGGTGTTAATGTAGACAATTCTTAATAATATTTTAATAATTTTTATTGTTATTTCTTTTCTTTTTCTTTTTTGTTCTTTTTTCCGTTTTCCTTAATAATTTTTGTTTTAGTGAAGGCCACAACAAAGGGTGAGCATGGTTCTAAAGAGTTGGAACTTGAGAACCGAATTGAGGGGCACGTTTCAAGTTTTAAGATATGTAGGTTAGGTTCCAGGTTTTAAAAATTGGGAAGTTTGTTTCAACGAATAGATTCCAAGTTATAGGTTGGTGGAACTTGAAACTTATAACCTAAAATCTAGTACAAGTTTTTGTATTTTTCTTGATTTATATCTCTAAGCGATCTTGCGATATTCTATGGCGTTTATGATGAGTGTATAAATTGGAATTACTAGTCCGAGTTTTCATTTTATGATTGAGATGTTTATTTTATTAATATTTCATGTTTTTTTGTGTCTAAATATAAATTATAATTAGTGATTTATAATAGTAATTGGTGGCCATTAAATATGATAATTCATTATAATCGTTTATTTAATAATACATATGGAACTCGGCAAAGTCTAGAATTGACTTTAAACCTGCGATGGATAGATTTCAAGTTCTAGGATATGCTTCTAAGTTCTAAAAAATGAAAAATCTATTTCAATGTATAGATTTCAGGTTTCAAGTGGAATCGATATGAAACCTGGAATCGCTCACCCCTAACCGCAACACCCTCATTGATCGTGGGTGAGGGTCGCGCGGCCCTCACACAGCCTTGCCCAAATCTAGAAAATCAAGAGCAAAACCGGGAAATTGGAAATGATAAGGAAAGGGGATTTGGCTGGAAAGGAAAGGCGGTGACGATGAATTCGCGGGAAATTTCCCTGGTCTCGCTCGCTCGAGCTCGCGGCTCGCATCGGGTTTCCGGGGGGGACGAACGTGCGAGGATGAATGAAGGGCGACTCCGGCGAGGAGCCTTCCGAGCACCAGCAAGGAACGCCGACTCAACTCATACTTGCTTCGTCTGAATCTTCGAGCCTTGATTGCTTAAGTCCCTTCACCTCTTACATTCGAGAAAGGGGCGAGTAGGTTTCGTCAATGGGCCGCATGAGGGCCGCTCTTCCTTCACCTATAATTTTCTGATCGCCGATTCCAGCGGTTCTAGCCCATCGATTCTTAAGTTTTCCTATCAACGCCTGTAGTCGGCGAGGCCATGGCGAGGCTGGCCTTGCCTAGATCTGAACGAGGGCTATGTGACCCTTGCCTGTGGCAGCGACGCTCTTGCTAGGGGGCCGGCGAGGGCCCGGCAACCTTTGCCGGCCACTATTAAAAGAAAAAAAAAAAGAAGAAAACAAAAGTCAAAAAGGAAAACAGAAAAAAAAAAGTGAAAAAGAAAAGAAAAATTAGAAAAATTATTAAAATATCATTAAAAATTATTCATGTTAGTGTTAGGCATGCCACATCAGATAGTCAGCATTCATATCGGCAAATTCCCATCAAGATTGGTCGGATTTATTCAATTGACAAAATATGAAAAGATTTACGAGTCAATCGGTAAAATTAAAAAGTTTATGAATGAATTGGTAACAGTGCAATAAGTTTAAGACATTTTGGACAATTTTCCCAGTTATCAATGTCATCTAGGCTCATGTCCTGACCTTGCTTCCAAAAGTTGTGACCGGCAATGACTGGGCTGGTGTGATCAACCATGAGAGTCATTAAGTTTTATCGGTACGTAGATACATGTACATGAACATGATCATAATGCTTTGATTTTGACCTAAAATATAGCTAGCGAAAGGTAAAATATTTTTACTAGCCTTTCTCTAATTATGTACTGGTAAAGTGCAAGTACGCATATCCTCCAGGTATCTCGAATCCATCTCGGGCATTCTCCATTAAACGTTACATTTTGAAGCAGGCATCATCCTACTTGAGAAATCATAAGATATTTTCAGCCGGCACCGTCCATGGTGAGGCGAGCACCGTGCACGGATATACTAGTCACGAACCTACCAAACTCACGACCATTTCCCAATCACAATAGCTTTCTCTTCGTTTTGGGATTGGGCTGCAACGTTGTCAAGCGTGGTCACGCATCCATTTTTTAAAAGCTTAGGAGATCATTATTGTAATCACGTCAATTTGCCCTAGCGTCATCTATGTTTTTACAAGAAAAAAACTATTTTCGGTTCATATCATGTGTACCTCAGCAACGTTTTTATAAAAATCAGGACAGAGATCGCTAATTCAGGTAGCAAAGGTGGGTGCACGCGTCTTCCTTACGTCTGACCAAATTCATACCAATTTCCTAGGCATTTTATTAGATAGAACTCCGGTTTATAATAAATAAATGCTTCATCAAATTATGGAATAGGTTTTCTTGATGCATGTCATGTCGATGGCGAAAGTTTTAGTATTATTCAATCGAATACTTCATTAAACTTTGGGTTATGTAGGTTCTACGCTACCTTTTACTGGAATTAATTTTTATCGTTCTTACGATGGTGTATAAAGGAGATGACTATCCCACTGTGGAGGGTTTGCATAGGTGTGTACCTACATATATAAATATATTTTTGCGTATTGCTATGTAAGATAATTAGGAAAAGCTAAACCGGCATCATATTATAGGAGATCTTCAAGATATAAAGTAATGATGAAAAAACACGTTAAGACTTTGTTTGTTTCACGGAAAATAAATGATTAAATGATTGTTTGAAATAATTAGTTAATAATAATTTTTCATTATAGACAGAAAATTACAATAAAAATATTTTAATTTAATTCATTTTTGTAAGTGATATAAGCAATTATTTTATTTTAAAATGATTATAACACGAATCATCACCATGGAACTGGTCAAATATGAGAATTATAAAATAAGGTATGATGATTTTTTTGTGATTGAGCCACGTCGTCATCACAAAAGTTCGATTCCTACCATTCTTTACATCAATATGAATAGAATAATAAAAAAAGCGAGGAAAAAGACTTAATTAATCCCTGACACCAACGTTAATTGCACTTTAATTTCGAGTTAGATGTATTCCGACATGGAAACCAAACTATTCCCCCGAAAATTATTTCACTTTCGATTCCTCTCATAATCTGATCAAAACAAACGAAATTTTCTTCTAGTATACGATATTGCATTATTGCATATTCATCTTTTTATATTGATTTTACCATATATATAAATAACCCAAAAGAAGTTTTAAGTGAATTATAGAGGTAGGAATTAGGCTAAAAACCATCTTCTTGACACGCATCGTCGAAACGTGTGGTATTACTAATTAGGCGGTGCCTTCTCAAACTAGACAATTTCCTCTTCTACCTAAGCAAAATGAATCCCCTTGATTTTATTCACAAAATAGGTATTACATAAAATATCGATCCATATAGAAGTAGTAATCACTAATTTGATTCTTTATTTTTACGCCTATTTTGATCCAGTCCCTGTATTTTTTTTCCTAATCAAGTCTTTGTAATTTTACAAATTTTTCTGATTGAGCCATTTTTGATCCCAAATGTTAGCCAATTCCACCCGACATAGCCATCTGAGGATGACATAGTGTGACCTAAGTAAAGTTTTGCAATGTGGACATCCGCGTAGGCTTCCCCAATGACTGAGTTTTACCCACATCATACTGTGACATTGTCTCCATTGGCTAAATTTTTCCACACGGGTATAGGTGGGCATTTGCATAATTCATCCACGTCACACTTTAGTGTCGTTCGACGGTCATGTTGCCTGAATTTGGTCATATTTGGTGCTAAACTTGATTAGAAAATATGTGAAAGTAGAATGACTTGATTAGACAAATTAAAAATATAAAGACGTGATTAGAAATAAAGTGAAATTGGAAGGATAGGACGTAATTTTTTCTTGACCTAATATGCCTTGAGAAGGCAAATGATAATCCCCAAATTAATCTTGGTTGTAATGATGTGGCCTAATATCCTAAACAACCTCCAATTTTATCTTTTGTCTCAATTTTACTTTTTATCTCATAAAAAACCTCTAATTTTAGGTCTAGTCCCACCTCTACCATAAACTTTTCTTTTTGTCCCAAAAAATCCTTAACTTTAGATTCCGTCCCAATTCTACTACAAACCTTTTTTTGATATAGGAAAAACCCCCAACTTTAGGTTTTGTCCCAATTTTACTAGCCAATCCCAATCTCATCCTAAATTTTACAATCTTACATAAATCACAAACTTTTACATGAGTCATAAATCTATCCACATTAACTCTTTGTTCAAAATTTCTCATTGACAATTGAGAGATAGAAAAATTCCAAGCACGAGCTCTTCAACTACAAGAGATGGAACATTCCTAAGCATGGAAGATTGAAGGGTGCAAAATTACTAAGGGCGATTTTGATGGAGGGTTAATGGAGAGTAGATTTAACACTTGGGTAAAAGTTGGTGATATTTTATGAGGAAAAAAATTACAGTGAACTTGAAACTTGAGATAAATCTAGCACTTTTTTTTTATGAGAGTTTAGGATTGAATTGGTATTGCACCTAAAATTGAGAATTTTTTAAAACCTAAAGTTGGTGTTTTTTATAGGACGAAAAAAAGGTATAGGGTAGAATTAGGACATAACTTAAAGTTAAAGGTTTTTTATGAACCAAAAGATAAAATTGGGACAAGAATTAAAGCCGGAGGTTTTTTAGAGTATTAGGCCTAATTCACGTACAGGGATCTCAAAGTGGGATCATTAGCTATAGTTGTATTTTTATAACTTGTGAAAAAAGCAAAATATATATTGGAATAAGACGATCATAATAGTTGACCTAACTATTAATTTCTTGTCCTAATCCCTTTGTCATATATACAAAGACAAGTAATATATTCAAAATAAATCAATATATTTATATATGCACGTCTATTTCATCATTCCATTTCCTATTTGACGAAACTTGTCCAAACTCCCAAGCAAATCTTTTATTCGTATCGATCCCTTCCTTACCGTGCATGGAAATGAATTCCAAATCGGAAAGGAACTTGAATTTTCCGCTCTCATTTAAAGGTAGATCCATCCAGAATTATCTTAATTTGAATACTTCTTTTTCCATAATTGGTGGCTTCAAAGAACGTTTCTGTCCACAGATTTGAGTCTAGATTTTAGATGGGCGGTGACCCATTTACTTTAAATAGTTTTTCTTTTTTTTTTTAAGTTGTCCTTTTCTTTATATTGTTCAACCATAAAGATTACCTAATCATGTTTCCAATAGTTCTCTAACTACCTAAATCGTATTCAATGCGACTTTCACATCGCAAAAATATCTTTCGTTGCTTTAAGGAAGATAACCAAGTAGCTTAATTTCAATGTTACACGTTGCTAAGTTACACCTTAGCAACGTGTCTTAATTTTTCGAAATCCACGTGTAAGATACTTTTGGGTTGATAATTACGCAATTTATATGGTCGATAATATATATTTCAGCATCACCGAAAACCTATGGCATCAATACATAGAAGGGAAAAGAAAATGCACTCACAGAGAATTTAGAAACCATAATTTACTTCTACTGCTTTATTATTTTTTTTACTGTTTTTAGAATTTCCGCAGCAAAAGGAAATCACACAAGGGAAGAGAGAGGGATTTTATCAATACATCACCCCAATTTCCGACCCTGAGAACCGGAAAAAAAAAGGAAAAAGAGAAAAAAAAAAAAAGAGGTGGAAAATAAAAATAAAAATAAAAAAGAGAAAATTACACCATGATACGGCATATACATATACATCCCCACTTGGAGCTTGGTCTTTTAGTTAAAAGGAAAAAAACGAAGCTCACAAAAGAAAGAGCAACGAAAAAAAAAAGGGCTCAGATCAAGAACAAGACAAAAAAAAAATCATAAAAAAGTGGGGAAATATATGCATATGATTTTCTGTGACTGTCTACAAAAAAGAGAGAGAAAAATGATGGCGATTCTCGATGGTCGGTATCGCTTCCGAATTCCATATTTGTGACGTCAAAATTTATTTACGTCTCCCGAATTGCGTTTTACCGGTTCCCCAAAAACGCAAGTCGTTTCGCGCGGGTGGGGTGGTAGGGCGTTCCTCGTTCATCTCGAGAAGCGCCTGGAAGAGCCGAACATCTGGTCGAGCAGGATGACGAGGGCCATCGCCACCGCCGTGTCCATCCCCGGCTGCACCACCAGCCGGAACACGTCGCTCCCGACCGACTCCTTCTGCCGTATCTCCGCCACCACCCGCCGCGTTGCGTCGTACACGGTGCACTGCCGCTGCGCGTAGGAGCCCTCGATCTCGTACGCCACGTTCCGGCCGCCGCTCCGCGGGGACCAGGAGGAGGAGGGCGAGGACGGCGCCGAGGACGGCGACGAGCTCCCGCTCCCGGAGCCCCCGCCGCCGGCCGCCCCGTTGCTCACCTGGGCCAGGCCCTTGTTGTTGAGGAGGTTGGCGTTCTTCCTCGCCGTGAAGCGGGGGTTCGCCGCCGCCTCGCCGTCGAAGACCTGCCAGTTGTCGCTGAGGCTCAACCTCTGGAGATAATCAAAAACAAAAAAAATAACGCTCGGTCAGTCCGGATCACGACCGTGTTCTCCCCATCCGATCCAACGAAATTCAAATCACGACTCTCGACGATAACGACGGCGAGGAGAGAAAAAAACGGTGGGCTAACCTTGCGGCGGATGGTGAGGAGAGGCTTGCCGGCGGCGTCCATGAGGACGACCTCGCCCTTGTTGCCGGCCAGGTAGTTGTCGACCCGGAAGACGAGGTTGCCCTTGCAGTCGAACACGGTGAAGCCGTTGCAGTTGAGGAGCAACGACTTCTTCCACACCGTCAGGACCTCCTCCTTCCCGTACGGCAGGGAGAAGCTCCTCGCCGGGGCGGCGGCCTGGGCTGCGGCTGCGGCGGCGGCGGCGGCGTTCGGATGTACCTTTGTCATATCTATAGCTGCAAACTACAAAGGCCCTGGTTCTCACTTAGCTATCTCTAGAGAGAGAGAGAGAGAGAGAGAGAGGGAGAAGCTCGAGTTGCTGTTCGTGGATTCGAAGGTGCAAGTTGCAGAGGAACGCTCACGTCCCTCCTTATTTATATATCTGAAAAGAGGAAGAGAGAGAGAGAGAGAGAAGGTGTCCGAATGTAAATATGCCTCTCAGCTTTTGGACCAAACGATAAAGAGAAGGCGCACTCGTTGCTAAAAGTCTACTACTCCGCGTGTGAATCGTCCGCCGCACTTTTTTTCTTTTTGTCTCGTCAAAGTCCCGTGAAAATCCGCGTCTTTCACCCTTATCTCAAACTTACTCATGTACCCAAAGATTTTACTCAAAATTAGATTTGATACCCTAAAAAACTCCCAACTTTAGATATAATTTCACTTTTCTTTTTGTTTTGTTTTTTTTTAATAACCGAGGACTCCATCACGAGCCGAGCCCCTATATCTTAGGAAAGACTAGCACAGAACCCCAATACTATAGTCCTCCACTTACAACGCTAGCAATTGGTAGGATTTGAACTCTCGACCTCAGCGATGAGGGAGGGACTCTAATACCAGTGCGGTTACCCACGGTTGGAAGATATAGCTTCACTTCTACTCTAAACTTTCAGACAAAACCACTAAATTTTACTTGAGTCTCGAATCTGCTCTTGTTAACCCGCTATCCCAAATTTTCTCATTGACAATCAAGAGATCGAAAACTCCTGAATGAGAAATGTTTGAGCATCTCGAGCTGAGTGTCTTGAGTGCGGTGTCTCCAAGCGCAAGAGATGGCGGACTCTTGAGCACAAAAGATGAAAGACTCTTGAGCATGAGAGATTGAAAATTGAGCACAAAATCAAAGATCCTATATTGAGATGAAAAGAATGCTCTCTTAAGAGTAAGGATAATTGAAGAAAACAATCCCTAATTGGTCTAGTTTTTACCCAAATTTCATATTCACGGTTGGCATGACGTGGAAATTCATCTCGAACAGGTGTATTTATTGGATATGAAATTGGGGAAAAACTAGAGCAATGCCATAGAAATGCCACATTGAATCACTAAGGACAATTTTGGACGAAGGATTAACAGGGCAAATATAGGACGCAAATAAAAATTAGAGGTTTTTTATGGAACAAAAAAAATTATGATAAATTTGAGACTAGACTTAAAATTTAAGATTTTTTTGTAAGACAAAAAAAAAGTTTAAAGTAAAATTTGGAGTGAACTTGAAGTTAGAGGTTTTCTTAGTATTAGACCTTCAAAATTATTGTTATCGGAACTAGTTAAAAATTTATTATCATAACTCGTTTTTATCAATGCCCTCACTTTATAAGGAACAGTAGCAAAGTACAGATGTTAATAATATTATAGAGATCAGTGGTGATTTTGGACGTGAAGACAAATCTGAGATTAGAGTAAAAGTTGAGGTTTTTTTTTAATGAAAAAGAAGAAGTTTGTGGCAAAACTAGGACCGAACTTAAAGTTGATGTTTTCTTTAGAGAATTAGCCCTTGAGCAAACTATATTATATAATTTACCACCCTAAAAAAATTACGACCCACAAAGCCAATCACAACATCAATTGAAACTATGCATGGCAACAGCAGTCTCCCATCGTGTGACGTCGAAGAGACAGAGAGAGAAAGAGATGGGTGGTGGGTGGCGGAGCTCGAAAGGAATAATTTAGAAGCAGCTTATGTCGACGATAAGTTATTTATCTACATATATACATATACAATATTAATTTAATATAAAAAAATGGAATAGAACAAAAAAATCCGGTCTATCTTTACTTCCAAAGGTGGAATTGAATAATGACAATGAGAACAAAAAAAATATAGGCCTTTATAAATCTTGTGGCTGAGGACCAATCCGCGGTGGGGGAGAGGGCGACGGCCGTCACCCCAAGCTCTCAGACACTTCTGTGCTACTTAATATTTTTTCTTATTTTCTTAATAATTTATTCTTCTGCTAATTTATTTATTATAATTTCGAGGATAAAATCAATCTGCTACTGGCCTCCGTGCCACCCTTTCATTGATGCTGGGGCCATTTTCAAGAACGCAGACCCTTTTGACCATTTCTTTGTTTTTTTTTTTCTTTTGTTATTAAATTATTGGGTTGATAATCTTGATTAGTAGAGCATGAGATGGAAAGTTTGAAAAAAAAATTAGTTTTTGGTTGGTTAAACAAGGAAGTGAGCCAAAAAGATTGTTTTGGCCCTGCATAATTTTGTTGTCACTCTCATTTGGTGCCATGGCACCTAAAGTTTCAAAGCTACCACCCTCTTGGTTTACCACTTGCTTTCCTTAACAAGCAGAGATATTATTAACCAATAACCATCATAGTCCACCTAGGGTTAATTATTTTTTAACCCTATATATTAATAAATAAACAAAGTTGACTTTGCTGAAGGACAATTAACGAAGGCGGCTCGAGCATTGAGTAACGATTGGGTGAAAATCCGATTCATTGGAAAGTGACACTATTGATTGTGTGGGTAAGGATATTTTATGGCCTCCAATCCCACCTAGAAAATCATCTAATATTTCCCCTATTGCATGGACGAGGAGTTTTTAACAAATCATACGATGCTCATTGAACAAACGCACCTAGAAATTAATGTGAAGAAATCGGGCATGCACATACCGCGTTGGTTGAATTTAACATTCTTTACTGCCAAAAGAGCTGTGAACTTTAGTTTTGATTTTCCACTACTTTTTTTTTTTTTTTTGTTGGTCGGAGATTTTCCTCTGCTTTGGAATCCCATGAAATGCGACTTAGTTGTACACTAAATTGCGAGATTATCCTTATATCCGTCATTCAATTACAATAATTCACCTAACATTCCCATTTTTGTTCGTGTATATCAGTAATCTTGAAAATATATAATTTTTCCTGATCTCCAATCAATTCAATGGTGTTGCATCCTTTGATCCAACAGGAAATTAGAGCGTGTTGATGTTTCTTGTCAATCAAAAGTGAAAGCCGCCTTACTTGAACCCTTTTCAGTGCAATCCCAAGCTTAAAAAGACTCCTCGGAAAGCTCATCTCTCGACATCATATCACTTTGTGATAAAGTTAATCATGAAAAACGCAAAATTGGGTGATAATCAATGCTCAAAACAAAATCATGTTATTTCGTTCCATAATTAATGCAAAATTAAACCCAACACGAGATGGCTTAAATAAGTCGTTTTTCGATATAAAAACAGAGCACACCCAAAATACCTAGGACTCGCACAAAAAAATGGGTTAAATTCACAAGCTACCCCCAACAAAACCAACTAAAAAAAACCTTAATCTTAAATATTTCCAGCGCAATGCACTCCACCTTAGATTTTTCTGCCTACAATCATGTGGGCAAAATTCCTCAAACGCCTCGCCGCCCAATCAAAAAAGAACTTCGGCTCCGTGCGCGACGAAAGCGACCCAACATCTTGTTCTCCTGTCGCATTCCTTCTCCCGCTATTCACTCCCCCCATCCTCTGCACCTACTTTTCACAGCACCACGCCATTAAAACCAGCAATCTTGCCTTCCCCCTCTCCCCCCAAAAAAAATCAAGAAATGGATAAAAATCTAATTCAGGGTTCGTGGCCTATCGAGATTTCGATAAGTCACACGGACACTTGCGACAAAGATGTCATCATTGCAAGGCGGTGTTGGGGCGGTAATTTATAAAATAAGTAGGTAGGACCATGTGCTATCGTTGCAGCCAATCAAAAAGCTTTTTGTATTCGATTATATATATAGTATGTATGAGTTATATATTTTTAATTAATTTGGGTCAGAATTGGAAAGGAAAGAGATGTTGGGTAGGGGTGTTCTTGAGTAAAATGAGGTGGGTCATGGCTGGTTAGTGATCTTGTGAAGCTGAGGGGTCGGTGAGAGTGGGGACTGGGAAGAGAAAGGAAACGGGAAATGAGTTGCTCGGTGTGTCGGCGACGCGTCCTGGGTTGTCTCGCCCCATCAAATGGGATCAAGTTGATGATGATGAGAGTGTGCGATTTTGCCTGTCCCTAGCCTCTCGTTTCAAAGAAGACATGATTTTCAAGAGCCTGGTTGGGTGTTGAATCCCAAGGGGGGGTGGTGGGGGTGACCCAGTGGGCATGCTTGTGGGAAAACGACAGGCACATACTCGATTTTAAATTCCTTTTCTAAAATATATTATACATTATATATTTCATTTTAATTCTTCCTTTTATTTGTAGGAGAATGATTTGTGATTTGTGGGTTTGTGTTGTGTTGTGTAGTGAGGCTAAATTCTGATTCCGATTCGCCATCCGACCCCTCCTTTTTTTGCCCCCTTTCACTTTCTTCCTCGGCCATTTTGCAATTGCGGTGTACAAAGACTTCCTTTGGATTCGATTCGATTCCTCCATTCACTGCTTCCAAACGGCAAGGACGACACGCCTTGTTTGTCTCCACCCTTTGTGTGTTCAATCTCCTTTTTCTAATCTTACCCTTTTCCTCCTCCTTTCTCCTCCTCCATCTCCATCACCACCACCATCATCTTATGCAAGTTACATTCTCAAAAACCAATTTGCATTCCTTTTCCAATCCCTACTCCTATCCTTTTCTTTCCCTCACCAAAACCTGTGGCCAAACTTAGGGCGAAAGGCTTGTATCATGCTCCCCTTAATTAGAAAACGAGGCGTCGTTTTGGGTTGGCCATACGTGTTATTCTCAGCTTGCGTCATAAAGGCGGAAGGAACCCGAAAAGGAATCGCAAAGGCGAAAACTTTAGAGCACACCCTATGGTCAATCAATTTGCTCCAATCAGAAAGAAAAGCCTCCGAGCAGTTCTTTTCTAAAAAGCAAGGGACTTGTTAACTAGAAGCACGCAAAAGCACAGGCCCGATCCGGCAATATGCGAAACTTTAAAGCCCACTGGTTCACATTAATCGACAGCGAACTAGAGGAACACGGAGAAAGGCGCCAAAGTGCGGATGCCTGCATAATTAATTTATATGTGGTTCACAAGAAGCTACTGAAGTCGTCATTTGTTCGAACACTCACCGCAAATCAGTTGACAGGCAATGAGAGAGAAAGAGAAAGCAGCAGAGGGAGAATCTGTAAAGGAGAAACTGCACTTGTGTCATCATTGGAAAACGATTAGGCCGTACATTATTTGCAAATCGGAATGGAATAATCGATGACAGAGGGTACTCCCCAAGTTGACATTAGGCTGCAGAACATTGTGCTTATTCCCAAGTCCATTACAAAGAGATTCCAAACCCAACCCGGCGGACCCCGCGGAATTCTCGAAGGCATTTGGTTCCATGCAGCAGTCGTCATTGAGGACCCGCCGAAGCGCGGATTCAGCGTAACAGTCTCATGTTCAATGTGCTTGAAAGTTCAAGCCACCAGATGCCCACGGATACACAGTAAGCACGCGGACAGGAAAGAGAGATGCTTGAACATCTCAGCACACAATGCAACAAAGAGTCGAGGTAAGAAGTCAAAACAAGGACCATCTTTTCCCTTTCAAAGGGTTATAACTAGATGGTCCCCAAAGGATCCATGTTCTTCCTTCCGTAGCAGTCATGATAAGAACAAAACACTTGCAATCACCGCCGCAACAGGTGTCGGAAACAATCGCTAGTCCTAGGACAGTAGGTCGGCACCTTCTCACACGTGAGAGAATATACAGCTTTGAAACAGCTAATTGTACCTTAGTTGCGTGATTAACTTGAAAGCTAAGGATAGTTTCCTTTTAGCAAAACCACCCACGTGTCCTAGGTTCGAGGTTTTCAAGCCTGTATGGATTCTGAAGAGGACAAGAAACTTTGCAGTGATGTAACTAGAGTCACACGGGGACACCGATAAACGTCAAGAATGACAAGGAATCCTCGCTGCCAAAAGAGCATCATGAGTATTCGTCTGGGAAAAACTTGCATTATGGATAATGAGAGCACTTGATAAGCCTCCAAGTTGTCCAAATTATCACGTTAAACTAATCATGTGCAGCTCTTGTAGGTCTGGATTTCTCAATGATCTCTAATACAGCAATGATAAATGTATTGGATTCCCAAATATTCTCAAGTACAGCCAATCTTCACATTTAGGGTACGTTTGACAACTAACCAAATAGTGTTTGATTTTTGTTCCTGAAAGTAGATTTGGAATATAAATTCGTTTGATAAATTTTTTGTTCCTGGTAATAGATTTGGAATAGAGTCGAAAAGTAAAAAAAAAAATTGATTTTTTATTCCTAAGAACAATTCCATAATCAAACCAATCGAACTTTTTTGTTTTCTTTTCTCTTCTTCTTTTCTTCTTGTTTTTCTTGTTTTTCTCTTCTTCTTCCACTGCCATCGCCTCTGTCCTTTGCCGCTGGTCACCAGCAATCGATTGGCAAGCCTCAACCTCGGCTGTTGATGAGGTTCAGCCGATGAGGTGCAGCCTCGCCGTGGGTTGGCGACCCTTCGGCAAGCTCCGCGACCCTTGTCTGGCTAGTCGCCAGTCATCCTAAGGTTAGTGATCGACTAAGGAAAAAGATAAAGAAAAGAAAAGAAGAAGAAAAAAGCAATAGATTATTAAAAAATTAGAAGAAAATGGTTTGGATTATAAACTTTGAAAATGGTGCCAAATGCAATTCTATCCCAAGAATGAAAATTTTGGACAATTCCTTTAAATGCTTAAAATTTGTTCCTAGGAATAGAATAAAAAAAATTATTTCCAATTAAAAATTGTCCCCCGAAATAGAATGGTTACTAAAGGCGCGCATGACAACCATTCTGTTCCAAAAATAATTTTTGGAATAGAAATAGATTTTTCTATTTCTATTTCTAGAAGAGTTTCTAAGCAAAAATAACCATTTGATAACGACACAAAATTTCTACTCTAAAAATATAAATTCGTTTGATAATGACACAAAATTTATTCATTTCGGACGGCAGCGGCGACAACTGACGACCTTTAGTATAAAAAATAAAAATGATTTAGTAACAAAAAAATAAAAAATAAAATAAATCATAAAAAATAAAATAAAAATATCATTTTATTTTAAAATTAAAATATCCTTAAAAAGAAATTTATTTTATTTATTCTATTTTATTTTTTTACGAATAAATTTATTTTAAAATGAATAAAAAATAAAAATAAATTTATTTGGCAAAACACTCAAGGCAAATAAAAATAATTTATTTTTATTTATCATAAATAATTTTTTTTAATAAACTAAAAATAAAATCATAAATAAAAATAATTTATTTATTTTAAATAAATTTATTTTTATTTTTAAATGAATAAAATGAATATTTTTATTTTTATTTTTATTTTTAATAAAATGAGGAGAGGCGGAGGAGGAGGCAGAGACGTAAAGGAGATGAGAGATGACTCACGAAATTAGGGTTTAGTGGGAGAAATTATTTATAATTTCTCTTCTAGAAATCGAAGTAAAAAATTTCTACTTCGATTTCTCTTCTAAATCAATTTCTAGAATAAAATTCTATTCCAAAAAATAGAAAAATTGAGTAGATTTATCAAACAGTTTCTATTTTAGAAACAAGTACGGAATAGAAAAATTATTTATAGAGAAATTTTGGTTATCATGCACTTTTTAAGGGTCGTTTGTTTTGCGAAAAATGGGCAATTTTCAAGAAAATATTTTCCCAAAAGTCATTTTCTAGGAAAATGACAATATTTTCAGTATTATTCGGCTAAAACCTAAAAATGTTTCGGAAAATGTTTTTCGGCGTTCGTTAAGGAAAATATTTTCTAAGACTTCATCACTTAGTTAATCATTCTTGCAGGCTATAAATCCATCAAATATGAATTTTTCCTTAAATTCGGGCAAACTTGCTTCATAACTTTGTTATCTCATTATCACCAAATGCTCATCTACTTTAAAAAATGTTCGTATGGATTTTAAAAATAAGCAAAGGAGAAAAGAAACAAAGTATGTATAGCCTTAATAATAATCTTTCAGTTGAGTGGCATGTTCTTCTCCTGCGTCTTTTGTGTTTTAATAAAAAAAGAAAAAAGAAGCAAAGCATGTGAAACCCTTTGCTCAAACAATGTACAACTAGCATGATAGAGTAAATAAAGAAAATGATAAGCAAAAGTGCGAACGCGAGCTTAAGATCAACGAGCTTGAGGTTTACCTGTGCAGCCGACGCAGTAACGAAAGAAGAAGATGATAAACAAAGAAAAGAAAAAGAAAAATAGAAGGAAAAAGAAAAGAAAAGAAAAGAAATAGAAAAGAAAAAGGAAATTAAAAATAATTCGAATTAAAAAAGAAAAAGGAAATTAAAAAATAATTCAAATAAAAAAAAGAAAAGAAGAAGAAGAAATGAGAGAAATAAGTGAGGATTTGTAGAGGTGTAAGATAAGAGAGATCAAACGAGGAAAATGTTTTCATTTTTCAAAAGTGGAAAATATTTTCCTCTAACTTAAAAGACTTTTTTCATTTCATGGAAAACATTTTCCTCAAGGAATTTATTTTCTGTGAAACGAACGCCGAAAAATCCAGAAAACGTTTTCCCGGAAATTATTTTCCGCAAAACGAACAGAGCCCAAATGTGCCATTAATTTCCCATGAAAACAGTTGCAGGAATCTTATAATCTTGGGCTAGCATTAACCAGATATTAGGCAATTCCAGTGGCAATAATACGTTAGACGAGTGTTGAAGAAGGCGGCTACCTAGTACTTATTCAAATATTGACAATTTGAATTGCCCGAGGGAGAACATGTGCAGTATGAGATTGGAGAGAGAAGCTACGATTTCTAAACATATGGAAGATCAAGAGAAATTAAGTGTAATTACCTATTGTCCTATGGAGGTGACTATACGAAACTTTTCCTCTAGAATAGAACACCATGTGTAGGAGGGACGCCAGTCATGCTGAAAATGTTACAATGGAGAAAAAACTATCATCCGTCGGATAAGCTCCTGATAACATTGCTTAAAACAATTAGGTCCAGTTATGCCAAAAAGGCAGAACAAGTAGTTTTGCCTCGTTACCACAGAGCAAACATGCCTAACAAAATTGAGAAACAATACGTTCGCATTGAAAAGTTTTGACTTTTGACAGGTGGTAAGAGTTGGAATGGTGTGTCAATGAAAACATGAAGCCACAACAGAGGTAAATAATGAAGCAATAACATTTACTTTCCTCGTAAGTGACAACAATTCTCATGGCCAAAAAAAAAGCTACAGTAATTTGGTTAAAAAATGTTCCACAAATTTGCCAGGAGAAAGGTTAACTAGACAAGCTCGATATAGGCCATAGGTGCATTGTCCCCTCGCCTTGGCAGAGTTCTAATGATTCTGGTATAGCCACCATTTCTTTCTCCATACCTGTCTGGGACTTCAGCAAATAAAGCATGAACAATCTGCTTTTCATAGATAAAGCCAAGGGCTTGTCTTCTTTTGTGAAGAGATCCATCCTTCGCCAAAGTAATCATCTTGTCCACATACTTCCTAATGGCACTGGCCCTTGCTCTGGTGGTCTTGATCCGACCATGTTTGAGAAGCTGAGTTGTGAGGCCACGAATTAGTGCACGTCGCTGGTCAGGGGGCCTATTGAGCTTGGGGACCCGCCTGCCATGCCTCATAGCAAAAACTCGAGAGCCGTTGTCAATGAGGGTGAAGTTGTTTTCATAGCTATCATTATCTGGAAGAAAGCCATTCACAGATAAAATTGCAAAGACGAACATGATAATTTGAACAAACACGATAATTTGAACAACACAACACACAATCTGTGGAAATCAGATGCTACAGCTACTAATTTAACAAAGAATATCTTCAATTTTGGCAGAAGTTTAGAGATGGAAGATGGACTACAAAATTGCAACTCAGATTTAGTGGACCTCAAACTTGAGGATCTATGTAAAGACTGCAAAGCCAATTTTCAGCAAGTTGAGGCTGTTTCAGTCAATCGACTTAGAAAAATTTAAAGGTTCTTCCCCCAGCCATCGAAACAGGTGCCGTCATCATACGTCATCCGGAAATTATTGAACAGAATGTCAATGTCAATGATTGCCTTTTCCTCACATAAGCAAACTGGCATTAGGTACAAGGTTGGATATTCTACCCTACTCAACCTTCATTCTTTACTTCTCATGCATAAAAAAAAAACTGAGACAAACAAGCCAAAAATGCAGAGACAGGTATAAGAGCTAGAACCAGCAACAGGTTCTGCGCAAAAGAATGGACCGCTGGAAAAGGGGAAAAAACAACTTTGCAAATTGCGCCCCTATTGTAGGTGTCAGCTCATATCTTTTATCACTAAAACACAGATGAGTAAGAAGCTCTCTCCATTGGAAACATGAAACATAACTTGCACAAAGATGCATAGGCCACAAGGGATTGCGGTAGTCCAGGTTATCAGCCAACTATAAAGGTCAATTAATGAACCAGAGTACCTCT